>CACVKI010144841.1:151-114426 GCA_902732785.1 Trichogramma evanescens
AATGACAATTCTGAATATGTATCCGAAATTGTCCTATGACTTCTATATCAAAAGTTGATTTTGACGCCTATCACAAAGCTTCCTCTATGAGGAAGCAAAAATTATAAAAAAATTATTTTTCAAAAAAAAAATTTTTTTTAAATTCAAGTTTACTATGGTTTTCAAATGAGTAACCTTGACTGTTTTTTCCCTTAGGAAAAATTACGAATAATATCTGTTAAATTTTGTATACAAATTATACACGAATTGAAATTTTTGAGCTTTTCATTGAAAATGTACATGTGTATTATTTTTCACGAGGGTATACATGGTGTCTGCAACTATCTATAATTTACGATTGTAAGCACCCGACGAGAAATAGGTCAAAATCTCGAGTTCAATCTCATCCACTCAGTATTATACTGGGGATTGATGCAGGAGATTCTTTCGGTTCCATTGAAAGCACATAATGTAGTTAAGCGAGTCGCGTGTGCGCGTGTACCTGGTAATGTGTGTCCGGGCGGCCGGCAGCGTGTCGGGGCTCTCCTTGAGTATGAACTGCCTGATGCCGAGTATGTAGTTCTCGAGGTACGACGGCCAGTCGATCTGCCTGACGTCGAACATGAAGGTCTGCCTGTCGTCGGCGCTGAGCTGCAGCCCGAGCTGCTTCACGTTCTCGTCCTTGAAGTTCCACTGCTGCGTGCTGAAGTACTCGAGGCACTTGGCGGCCTTGTCGAGGCGCGCCTGGACGCGCACCATGATGGGCTTGCTGCCGCGCAGATTCGCCAGGAAGTCGAGCGCGTAGGCCGGCACCAGGTGCTGGAAGGCGACGCAGACCCGATTGACGCTGGCGTTGTTGCGGCAGCGGCCGCCCGGGTACCAGATGGCGCCGTTCGTAGGGTGCAGCCGGCTGTACTTGAAGGCCAGCTCGACGAAGTGCTTCCACGTGATCGGGTTCTGCTGGCCGGTGCTGCAGTTGTACACCTGGATGGTGTCGCTGCGGTGGATCGCGGTGCGCCAGGCCGCCACGATCATCAGATTGATGACGATGTCGACGGGCACGAGGTCGGCCACCTTGTCCTCGTGGCAGAGCATCGTGCGGAAGAAGCCCTTGCCGGCGGCGGCGATGATGCCCGTGGGCCCGTTCCAGTTGTCGACCCAGCCCGCCACGGGCTCGCGGAACGACGAGAGCACGATCGAGGGTCGGACGATGGCCACGGGCAGACTGCCCGCCTCCCTCAGCAGCATGCTCTCGGCCAGTGCCTTGGTGAAGGTGTAGGTGTTGGGCCGATTGGCGATCAGCTTGGGCGTCAGCTCCTCCACGAGGCTGTCGTCCATCCACGTCGTGCACTGGATTATCTGCTCGGGGTCGTGGGGCGCCGTGTAGATCTTCTCCTCGACGTCCATGCGGTCGCAGTTGCAGTACGCCGTCGACACGTGGATCAGTGCCTATGTACGTGAACAATGTGTTAATCGATATATGCATCCGCTTCTGCTTCGAATGTATACGATAAGCGCGATCTTACCTCGAGCGAGTGCATCCGATGGCAGAGCTGGACGAGGCGCTTGGTGCCGAGCATGTTGATGGTGACGGAGAGCTTGAGCGCCTCGTCGAATTTCACCGTGGCGGCCGAGTGGAAGACCACCGAGACGCATCGGATGAGCATCTCCTGGTCGGCCACGGATATGCCGAGTTCCGGTTCCGTCACGTCGCCGGCCACCGGCACTATCTTCAGCAGCTCGTGCGGCGTGTCCTGACGCAGCTTATCGAACAGCTGCAACGAGGACAGATTTACAGTTCATTTCATCGTACTGGTAATACGTTGAGGATTTGGACTCGCGATTAATATCGAGAGTCAATAGATTCTGTGTTTTAAATTTTGCTTCGTAGGTCGAATAACGAAACCTTTATACAACCCTTATTAACTAGGCATTCTTTTTTTTCTCGTATATAACCGAAATTGAATTCGACTCATCAGGGGTTTTGGCCATACGACATCTATAGTTATTGAGCTAACTATGAAGAGTATTTTTGAAGAGAACGACGAACATTACAAACTACGCGCATGTCGCTTCTTCAAGTAGCAATGTTTACTTACTTTTAACTCGAGCGCCCACCAAAATTGGCTATTATAATTAAAATTAATGGATTCTAATAATTGAATGTTGCTCAGTACTTGGAATGATTTTTTGTTTCTTTAAGCCCGATGAACGGGACATTCTTTCGCATTGCGTAATGTAAATTTCGTGCGAATTCGAGCAATCGGTAAATAATTCCGAGCAATATCAAACCGACGCATTCGATTGAAATAATAATAATAATGATAATAATGATAATAATGATAATAATAATAATAATAATAATAATAATAATAATAGAGATAAAGATAAACTCACGGGTGCATTGAGCAACTCCTGTAATCTCTGCTGCACGTCCTGGCCGCGCTTGGGCCTCATCAGCAGGTAGATGTTCTTGATGCCGGGACAGGACCTCAGCAGCTTCTCGACCAGGACCTTGCCCATGAATCCGGTGCCGCCGGTTATGAAGATGGACCTGTCGCGGTAAAAGTCCTTCACCGACACGTAGCCCATGACTGGCGTCGTCATGTCAGCTGCCGCAGGCGTTTTTTCTGCTGCTGCTGCTGCCGCTGCTCCTCCGCTGCTCGTCGTCGTCGACGTGCTTGGGTTGCTGCTCCTGTTGCCGCTGGCGCCGTTGTTACTATTGGTCCTGTTGGGCGCGTTGCCGGTGGCGGCCTGCTGCTGCTGCTGCTGTCCTCCTCCGTTGCTCCTGTTGTGACGATTGCCCCGCTTCCTCGCGCCAGCCGCGGCCGCAGCCCTCGAGTGCTCGTCCGGCCAACCTATCCTTCCTGTTGCTACTGCTGCTGCTGCTGCTGCTGCTGTTGCTGCGCTGCTGCTACTGTCGTCTACCACCGGAGTAACAGGAGACGGAGGAGTGCTTGGATCTCGTTGACCCTTCGTAACGGCGTCGGGTGCAGGCAGCTGCTGCTGCTGCTGCTGCTCTCAGCACTGCTGCGAGTCGTCCAAGTGACTGACGGTGCGATTGCTCCCCTTCCTTCGATTCGACTCGCGACGATGATGCTTTTCCTGTTTTTGCTGCTGCTGTTGCCGATGTTTATTCGACGAGGATGCCTCGATCATTGCGCTTACAAAGAGGATGCGATTCCGTGCCTGGAAAATCAAACAAACGTTTTGTTAAATTTTGTTCACATTTGTTTATCCGTTTACATTTTGCAACGCAATGTTGTCGAAATAATAATGTGCCGCGCGCGTGGAAGGAAGGAAATCCGATCCGAGGCTGCGCTGCGTTCGATGAACTGTACAGCATCGCGATTTGATCGTCCGACACATTTTTTTGCCAATAGTAGATTTGAAAAGTCTATGCAAGACAGTAATATGTATACGTATAGGCGATCGATCGATACAGTACCGGCCGGGCATCTCGCGTGGCGACCGACGGTCAAGCTTACACGTACGTGCATACAGAAACTAACACAGCTACAGCTACAGCCGGGTGCGCAGCTATATAGGCAGAAATTCGATTAAAACTGCATTTGCAGGATTACACATTGTGCCTCGAGCTATACCAATGTACATCGTAAAAACGTGGAGAATGAGATAGAAGTTGGCTCGTTAAATTTTTGCAATTGTAAAACGAGCAATCGTGAAAAATTTCGTATCGATTCGTCGAGTACTCACTTATCAGGGGCAATGCATGGAAAAAATGCAATTTGGAGTGGTAGTGTCATCGATGCGAGAGACAATTACATTTTTTTACGCGTTAATTCTAATTTCGAATGAGTGAATGCCAAAAACTTTTGAGATAAAATCGAAAGCTGCATCGAACTCGAGCATCCCTGATGATGCAGCAAGGTACAGAATCGTCTTATTGATACCAAAAATGTACAGATCGATGCTCCCCTCGAGGATCGCGCGAGATCCCCACATAATACAAACATACACACAAAATAAAGCACTGCCTAGTTGACACTCGGAGCTTACAAGCGTACATATAAGAAAAAGTGCGCGCGCGTCGAGTCGAACGAAATGAAAAGGGGGAAAAAAGGCAGGAAAAAAAATCAAAGAGTCGGTGCGAGAATGAAACTGCTTATAAATACACAGAGGTACAGGTATACGGTAGCTGGTGTTGCGGCGCGCGAGTGCTCTAGCGTTTTCTCCGTGTCTCGCGTTGCGCGGGGCCCCCCTCGAGGCATGAATAGGCCGCATAGAGACAGACGCACTCACACACGCACACACGAACGAGCTACTGAACTACCTTATGCGGGTGTATGTACCTGCTGCACGAGCCGCCGACCAAGTTTATAAAAGATCGCTTATCTTTTGGTGCAATAAAAACACAGCATGGGTGTGTGTGTGTGTAAGCATGCGTGGGTGCAGCAACTATAATACCATTGTTGTACGTAGCGAGTCGCTGCACGTACGATAAAGCTCGCACTCGGCACTATACATATACGCATTTGCCGCGCTTGCGAGAGCTTAATATTTTTGCGTATGATCTTTTCTGCTTTTGTGTATATTATAGGAGCATCGATACTCGGGGTACTCTGCACGCGCATCATATACGTGTGCGTGTGCGCTTATGTGTGTGGGCGCAGGGCTCGAGTGTGCATGCCTTTTGTTTGGAGCCCCCCCGCGGAAGAGCTGCACACGTATCTCGCGCGAGTGCTTCGAATATACGCGCGCCCTGAGCCTCTCTCTCTCTCGGATCCAACAGAGCTCCTACACATAAAGTTCAACGAATCAAGTGCTCTGCAATATTACTTCTATTCTATTCTCTTCTCTCTTGTGCGCGGAGCTTTGCTTTTCATGCGCATTCGCCCATGTACAGAGGCAGAGCTTTTCGCTCTCCTTCCTCAATCACGATCTTTTCCTCGGGGCGCTGCTGCTTATATACTTTTCTGATGCTTTCTTTTGTGCGGCCCTTTTCTTCAACACTGCTCTCGCTGCGTTTCGAGATTTATATACTTTCTTTTGTTTTTTTCCAATTATTGCGCGAGTGGAATATTTTTGCTAATTGTTATTGAACATCGACTCGTAGCTTCCGATAGAAATACGAGGAAAAAAAATATTAAATAACGCCTCGCTGCTTCTAATTTTCACGCTTGTCTCTTCTACAGTATGCGTTTATTTATTTATTTCTCTATTCTCGAGTTGTCTCAATTAAAGGATAAATCAGGATTGAAATATTTTCTCGCAATAAAACGATGCGTCAAATTCACCTACGCCCGAATAATTTCGATGCGCTCTTCACAGTTTTTCATCGTGCTCCACGAGCCTTGATCAAAGCCGAATAATTCCATTAGATAAGACTGAATGATTTTATTTGTCGCAATGGCATTTTCCGGAACAAAGAAATTACAAACTAATCAACTCAGCTCTTGCGTACTTACATGAACAAGTTCATCTAACTTGTCCGCGTGAGATATATTTTTAATTCAATGCGCATCTTCGAGTTTTTTTACAGTTCGTAAATACTCAAAGGGATGAGAAACGTTGATTTAATTTTGTTTAAACAAACGCTTTTGTGCGGTATTTCACGAGGTGGAAACCCGTAGTTTTGTAGACACTAGGCGCAAATACTATTGTATTATACAGTGTATGAAAATAATTAAATCACATTTTTGTTGATTCAAGTTGGAATTAGTAATTGCCTGCGTGCACATTTCAATGATGTTATAAAAGACTGGGAAATATAACGATAACACTCAGGTTGTATGCTTTATACTCAAATGTGGTAGATGTTCAAAAGGAAAATGAGATTTTTTTACGCTTAATTAAGCTTGAAATAAAATTTAATTTTGTTAGCGTGAATGCACATACGATTCATAATAATTGTGTTTTTATATCCAAAAATAACTTCAGTGAACCAAACGTTTGATTTTGTTAATAATGAGATTACAATTTATAACATACAAAAAAGTTGTGACTAGATGAATCTTTCGTTTTTTCATGCGCTAGCAGAGAAAAATAAAAATTTGATGTTTATTCAATAAACATGTATCATTTGAGATAATACATAAATTAACTCATAACTCAATGTTTTCGTTCAATATTATAACAATATAAGTGTAGTTATACTATGATTTCTGATTTGTAGCAACACTTACAAATAAATTTAAAAAATAGCAACCAAGTTATATGAATTTTCCCATCTACTATGGACGATTGGATTTCGAGATCAGCGCAAGCGCGTAAAAAAAGTTTCATTTGAAAAGTTAGTTTGCCGAACGAGAAAGAGTTGACAAAAAAGTTGAGGAAAGAGAAAGGAAAAAGGGAGAGAAAGAGCGAGAGGATTGAGATGAGAAGCAAAGAAAAAGCGAACAAGCCACAAATGATAAGGACAGATATGATAGAAAAATAAGAAGAATAATAAGAAAAATGTTGTAATTGAATTAATAATTGCATAAAGCACGTACGAGAGCATTAGATCGAAAAACTGGCCATGCCTAGATCGGCCATTGTCGTAAATACATTCTTAAATGTACATGACATTCACGCGATGCTCAACTCGATAATTCAAAGATTAAGGTTTAGCGACAAAAGCTCACTATTCATGCGCTACTTGCGAGCTCTTGTCAAAAATAGTAAAGAGATTTTAAAATAACTTGAATCATAACAATTGTAAGTATTGTATTTACAGATTAGTGTGATTCCGACCGTTTAGATAATATATAAACCAATATATAGTTTCCTCAAATATGTATCACTCAAATTATCGTTTTTGAAAATTCTAACCAAATGAAAGCACGTTTTTTCCTGAATTCAGCCATATTCCGGCCTATTTATGGGATTTTCCATTTCCAAGTGGATAAAATTTCATAGAACACCAGTTCTATATCCCACGGATCGGTGAGCCTCGCGTGGATACCCTCTCACATCGGCATCGGGGGCAACGAGACAGTGGACGCTCTGGCCAGAGCTGCCACCGAGTCTCCACCAGCTGCGTCTCCCCCCGTAAACTTCACAGACCTCGCCGAGTCGTTCAGGCGTGACTGCTTCACGACCTCGATCGCCAAATGCGAGGCCGACGGTCTACACAAGGGCAAAATCTACTTCGACCTCTTCCACCGTCACGAAAAGTCGACTCCATGGTTTACAGGCAAAAATCTCCCGCGATCGATGATCGTGACCATAAACCGAATACGGAGCAACCACCACAGCCTGGCCGAGTCCCTGCACAGGAAAAACATCATTGACAACCCAGGGTGTGCTTGCGGCTCGGAGGAGGAGAGCCTGAACCACGTCCTCTGGAACTGCGGGAGGTACGAGCGTCAGAGACGCGCCCTGTGGATGGAGTTGGCGCGCCTCGGCCTCTCCGCCCCGTTGAACGCCGAAAGTATCGTAGCTAAACCAAATCTGCCCGCGTGCTTGGCACTTCACCGGTTCCTCCAAAACTGCAACCTTCAAGTTTGACCAGCGACTGAAATCTCAGACCACGCCCAGCCAACCCATCGACTCTCACCCTCACCCCATTTTCACTCGCACAATACCAATATAATCTCAACCTTACTCTTTTTCTAAACCTTCAATCACAAAATGTATACCTCAATATTTCTTTTCTGTTTTTCCTTTCTCTTTTATACTACAACCACTTAAAACAGCACACTCAACTTTACTGTAATCTTCCAATTTATGTATATTTTCTGTATTTATTAAAATAAAGAAAGTGCGAATACCTCTCGCTGGGTCCATGCACTATAATATAAAAAGAACACCAGTTCATACAATTCGTAATAACCGATTGATTTATATATATATAACCGAAATTGAACTCGATTGTTTGGGGGTTTTGAAGATGCGACATCTATATTCGATGAGCTAACTATAAAATGTCTCGTTTCAGAGATTACCGTACAAGACGATCATCGATAACGTTTACTTCTACTCGAGCGCCGGTCAAACTGCGAAGAATAATTATCGACAATAGTCGATGCAGCAGTTGCAGAGCAACATGCCAGACATCCATGCACGGATGGACGAGCAGCGACGGCGATCGTTATTTGTCTACAGCGTGCGCGTGAGACGTATTCGAGGCGTCTCGATCGAGCTCGATGAGTATGAATTAGTTCAAAATTCGTCTTGTCCTCCGAATCGTACTCGGGCGCGATTAATGAAAATTGGCCGGATTACATATAGCTGCATAGCAGGTGAAGATCAAAATTGTCGCGCATTATCCCACAATATCGTCTTCTATTCTGTATAACTGTACATTATGATGCAAAGCACAGACGATAAACAGACGACAAATGGGAATTGATACAGCTATATTATGCGCCAAGGCGGATTCTTGGCAGTTGAACGCTCGAAATATAATAAGCCGTAGTTAGGTATCAATTCGACGTGTGCCAGGCAAATATACGCTATACGAGTCGCCTACGACTAAGACTAAGACTACAACGTCCGACCGAGCAAGTGCATGCTTTGTACACGTATACGTACACACGTATATACATGCATAATGTATAGCTACGAGTCGCCAAAGAGCCTCTCTCTCTCTCTTTCTCTCTTTGGTCCGTCTTATATGCGCGCGATATCGCATTCTAGGCCAGCGCCCCGGTGGCAGTTGTTGCAGCGAGCGGCGGCGCAGCTTCTCCTTCTCTCTTTCTCTCTCGGTCACCAGGAGCTGACCCCGTTCTCGCGTCTCGTGGAACCCGTTATACGCCTGCGCCTTGCTTTGCCATCGCCGCCGCCACTGCCGCCGCCGACACCGACTTGGTCGCTTACTTGTGTATTATATACATATATTTTATACTGCCACCATGTGTGTGCATGTAAGTAAGCAGTAGTCGTCGACGCCAAGCTCGCGCAAACCGTAGATTCAATGAAAGTTAAAGCACGCGAATACGTGCGTCGACGATGGATCCGTACATACATCTTTTGCAGCACGTACAGGAAGGCTATGGGCAAGTGTGCACGCGGCGAAAAATCACGCAACTCCACTCATCTCGCACGGCTCGGGCGTTTATTTTTTGGCCTCGTTTTACTTTTTTTTCCCGAGGAGGGCTCGTTAATTTGATATACCTCGGGCCCTGCGCAGCAGCACGAAGGAAAGACGATGCGAGCGGGCGAGCGAGCGCTCGTGACCATGGATTTTTTTCTTTTTCCATCGCCTGTATTCTTTCTCTTTGTATACACACACATAGCGTACACACATGCTCGTACACGGGCCGTATTGATTTAATTTGGAGGTCAACGAACTCCGTTTGCCGCGCGTACCTTATTATATGATAGCATATAGATATAGACACAGCGGGGGCATGCAAACGAAAACACGTATATAAAGCTCGCCGAGTAGCAGTGTCGGGGGCAGAAGCCTCGCCGCTCTACCTATATCTATACCGACCGAATGTGTGTCACAGTTTGATACTTTTTGTTTTTATCCGCACAGCCCCCGCCAGCCCACTCTCTCCACTATACTCTATATACTATACACATATCTTGCACCTATATACGAGAGCATTCGCTGCTATAGGCGTGCACACGCGTCGCTTACGAGCTTCTGCATTTATTATTCATATACGTACGCATAATGGCTGTAGACATTGTAGCGTAATTTTTCTGCAATTATTTCCTCATTAAGCTGGATTCCATGGAGTGCGTTATGCATACGGACGCGGCGTGATTTATGAAAATTATACTCATGGCAAGTTGGTTGAAAATTGACTGTCATCAGCACGCGCGGCGCGCGCAACGTTATAAAATACCTCGCGTTATGTATTCGATTACACGAGCCACGCGCAAGCAAACAAGTGCGGTGGGTATATTTAATAATAGCTAAATGCATAACTCGAGCTGGTAACGTCGATTTCGTGATTTCGTCAGTTTGCACAAAGGATCGCTCGCGGATCGCAGAGGCGTTCTCGAGACGATATTATACGCAGATATTAGCTATTATGGACTTTCAAGCCGAGTAGGCTCCTATAGCTCTTACTCAATGTTATTATGCCTATATATTACGATCCAATACGGAAAAGCTCATCGTCTTCGTCGTCGTCGTTGTCTTGATCAGTTTCAAGGTGGACGAACGAGAGAAATGATAATCGATAATGCAGGAGGGCCGCCGCCACCCGCAGCTCGCGGCGAATTTCGCCTTTCCGTTCCAATGATATAAGTTGGTTTATTAGCGCGCGCCAACGTCGCCGGAAGATGGATTATCTGATAAAAGCCGATGAAGCTGATAAAGCGGGCCCGCGAATCGGCTGATTCAGCTGTATACTACGGAGCGCGAGAGCAACTATATATTACGTAGCTAGGATAGGTATATAGGTATGTATAAAAGCGCCGAGCAAACGACGAGCTGTAATATAACTTGCGCGCGCGCGCGCGGCATAGAAAGGTTTATGTAGTCTATATATTCTCGAGGGTTGACACGCAATGTGAGCGAGAAAGACTCGGGAGGGTTGGCTCGGGACAAAACTTTTTTTTTTAGCGTTCCTCCTCGCTGATGAGTATGTATATAAAAAAGAAAAAGAACGACAAAGAAAAAGCCGAAGGTCGCAGTTATACGCAATACGAGGGTGCGCGATGATGGTACTTGTGTTATATCTCGCACGCAGCAGCTTCGCTGCCGTAGCGCAAAAAAAAGAAGAAAAAGAAGTAAAATTGCACGTAAAGCGTCGGCCTGGGTTTCTTTTTTAAAGGGCTGGCGGATCGCAAGCTCGTTGCAAGCTCGCTCGCTCGCTGCGAGTCATATTATGCATAATATCCGAGCTGGTTCGCGGCCGTGCTGCACAGTTTCAGCTTGGGTGAATAAAAATCGGTCATAGTCGCTCGCTGTGTGTGTGTGTGTGTGTGTGTGTGTGTGTGTGTGTAGCACGTGCAGAGAGTAAGAGAGAGATCTACAGCTACATCATCATTTTCCTTCGAGGGCTCGTATAATAATAATATAGGTAGGCAAAGCAGGCAGGCGTTTGCTCGCTCCGAGTGTGTGCAGTTGCCGAGCTTTATATACAGTTCAGATCGCAGTGTGTATATATATATAGCAGAGCCACACAGCGCGTTGGGCTGGCACAGTACACGGTCTGGCTGCACGGCGGAGGCGCGCTCGCTCCTCTCTGCGTTGGCGGCGCGCAAGCCGGGCGGGCGCGCAAAAAGCCCAGGCGCGCGCACGTGCGCCGAGAGCCTCTGCCTCTGCCTCTCGCGCGCGCGATCGATTTCTTCTACTATTACTACCGTTACTACTGTGCGCTCCACAAGCTCGCTCCTCGCTCTCTCTCTCTCTCTCTCTCTCTCTCTGCTCGTCGCATGCATGCATGTGCACTAGCTCATACATGTGAGTAGTTTATACGTATGTATGTGTGAGCGCGGCGACACCTTTGCATTCGCTATATACTGGCAGTGGCTGGCTGGCTGGCTGGCGCGCGCATCGCTATTTTAGCGAGTATATATATCGTGAAGCTCTGCCTGCAGAAAGAGTGAGAGAGAAATACTGAGCGGTTATTGCTCTCTGATGTAACGTGTGCCTCGCTCGCTATATAGTCGCTCGCGCGAGCAATGACGATCCGATAACCCTGGCATTTATGCAGCAGCAGCAGCAGCCTTACAGCCTACACACGCTCCAACCAATTACCTACGCCAGCTATATCTACCCTTATTCCAATTGCTGAATTTCATGCAGTCCACGAATACAATCATCTCTCCCTCCATATACATAATCTCGATTCCTCGCTTTGCACTTTTATTTTATTAAAAAAATTTTTTTTCGCTTTTTCCTCTGGCATATATCTCGCTGTAATTATGATCGAGTGCGCGGTCGCGCGAGCGTTACAATGTTTATAACGAATTACCGCCGCTACGCGCAGGCTTAATTTGCTGCGTAGCGAGTTTCGAGCTCGCATTCGCGCGTTAATTGATAATCGATGTTGGCTTGCGCATGTACACTGTAAGGTACGCGGCGAGGCCATATAGACTATGTAGCCATGCTGCTGCTGCTACTGCATGTAGTTCGAGCTCTCACGCGCTAAACGCGGAGCACGATGTCAAAACTCGTATACTGTCAACATTTGCAGCGATGTAAACTCGTTTGTACGCGCGGACCGTATGTATACAAAAGCCAAAAGCAGCCAAGGAGCGCATTAAACGTAGAATTAGGCGCTTAGATACACCGGCGCGCACTTTTTTTTTATACATTACGCTACGATTTTATCATAGCTTATTTTGAAACCGCTAATATAATCCATGACATAACGGCCCCCGTGCGAATTCATAAAACCCCATTACAGGAGCTGTCGCGAATCTGCAGCAGTATATAGGTGCTTTGCTCTCGAATATCAAGCTCCTGCGATCGCTCCGGTCAAATGTAGGCCAATTTTGTTTACGGCGACAGGAGCGGCAGGCGTAGCCGCAGCCGTGATGCTTTGTTTTTTGTATTTATTAATCCGGCGCGCATCGATTATTCTTTTAGTGCCAATTATTGCATGTAAATAATAGTAACGACAATGAAATAATTTTACCTTAAAGATTTGCGGGAATTATACATGAAAAAATATAATACACACGAGTGTCTATAGTAATTTGCGAGAGAGCGAACAAAATAATCGTAGTATAATATGGACTCTTCGGAGACAGAGTCTTTCACGTGCTTTGATTGATCAGAACTCCAGTAATAGTAAACATTGAGATTTGAATCAACGATATGGGCTCAGCTATTTGTAATGCTCGGAAATCTTTTATACAAGACATTGCACAGTTAACTCATCGACGATAGATGTCGCATCGACAAAATCCCCAAGCGGTCAAACTCCATTTTAGCTATATCACAGCACATATTTGTATCACCATTTGTAATCGACTTTTCTTACGTATAAGGTCTGTTAAAACAGTGACAGTAGAAAGGAAAATATGTAAATATCCTCGCCATAATTAAATGTACCTACTATAGATTCGTTTGGGTTTTGTAGGAGAGCTGTGCGCATTATGGAGCTTGTGCCGAGGACACAGATGAGAGGGAGAGAGAGTAAGAGAAGTGCCGAGCTGGTCGGAAAATGTGCCGCAATCGATACGAGGCATATTATATAGAGTAGCAGCTGCAGCGACACAAGGTCTGTAAATTCAGATTTTACCTCTCGCGATCAGCTTATGCAGCGTGTGTGTAAAAAACTGCTTACTAGCCGATACACGCAAATTAATATACAGCCTCGGCTCCGAATCGTTATATTGCAAATTATTAACAAGTCTCAGCATTATACGCATATAGAGAGAGAGAAGCCTGCGTGTACTCTGCTATTAGTTTTGCCCTTGTAATTCTTTTTTCCCCCCTTCTTCTTTTTCTTCTTTCTATTTTCAATTTCTCGGGATCGAAATAATGCGTGCGTGATCGTAACTGCCTCGCTGCGCCAACGGAACTCGATTGAAAATTGCGAATTCTAGCTCGTTCGTTCGCGCGACTCGACTCTGATTTCTCTCTCGCGCGGAGCAATATATGTATTAGATATATATATATAGAGTCGCGATCACGCACGTCGCACGTCGCGTAATTAAAAAAAAAAAAAAAACCTTCGACCGAGAACGGTGAAAAAAAAAAACGTATATATCAATTGCCGTGTGATTAGCGTGAAATGATGAAAGCTCCTACGCTCGTAGCTGCCGTCATTCCGCAGTACAGCGCGTGTGATTCCGTCACGTATATAAACGCAGCGTTTACTTTATAGTGCACCGAACGCACAGCGCATTGTACGCTGCGCGAGTGAGATAAAAGCTCGAGCGATCTACGACGCGGTGCCTATACGCGTGTGTGTGTGTCGAAACGCACTCGGTCGCCTAGTAGACTTGGACTAGTGCCTCGCGCGCGCGAGAGGTCCCCAGATCATGGCGACCGTGTCGTGTCTATGGCAACAGCCGAGGAGAGCCTTTTTCCCCATTCAAATATATAGATCTAGAATAGTAGTAGTTGTAGTAGTAGTAGCCAAGCGACGAGGAAGAAACGAGTTTTGTTCATTATACGAACTCGAATGCGGGCCAGTGCTGCAGAAAAGCGATCGGGAAAAGCCCCGTCTAAATGGTCTGCGCGATCGTGTAAGAGAAAATCAGCTCTCCAATCGCGAGCGACCATTAGATAATCCTTTTTGTAATAAATATATATAGATAAGTACAGGCTGAATATATAGGCGAAATATGAGCGAGCCAATTCAGCGCACTCGCACAAACTTTCGACTCCAACACCAATTATTGAGGGGGGCATGGAATATAATGATAAAATGTCGCGCGCACAGCCTGTGTGTGCCCGATTATATAGACGAGAGAATGAGAGTCTCCGAGAAGTTGGAAACTTATTTGGCAGCTGGACAGCGGGGCTTTGTTAAACGAATGTCTGATATAGACTATAGATACGAAGACGACGAATCGATACGTGTAAATACGAGCCTTTATACATATCGTATATATACGATCGAATTGGCGATTCGCCGATCGGGAAAATCGACGCGGAGCGAATGTATGTTAATAACCGCGATGTGTGTCGCTCGCACGCGCGCGCGCGCAAGTAAACTTTCTCGTTTTGTATACAGGTATGTATGGATGTATACGCTGTGCGGAGCAAGAGAGTCACAGCTGCACACGCACGCTACACACTCGCGCGCGCACCATAAAATCTCTTTATTCCCTAACGGGCCGCGCGCGAGCGCCCGACCAGTTTTGTTTGATACGCTTTGAGCACGGCAATTTTTGCCAGAGCTGTATGGTCGGGATTTTTTTTTCGCGTATGGGAGTTGATTGAAGCGCAAAACTTGTAACAGAGAACCACCCTAATGAATGGATGAATCGTGTATAGTATTCGCGCGAGAGAAAAAGTATATCGGATTTCAGAAGTTGAAATCGAACTCGCTAACTACTCTAATATAACACAATACCACGAGGTTAGCCTAGATTCTTAAATAATAAAAACTATCAGTGGTTTATGATGTATATTGATTATTTACCATGTTAACCGTAATACGGATGAGAGAAAGGAGTCGCGTGCTAAATGCTCTCTTTCTCTCTCTATCGCAGGCAAAAGTAATTTCCCTCGGCAAAAGATTCAGCTTCGAGTGTTAATTTTCACATCTCGAGTGGCGCAGGGGTTTATCGTCGCGTATAATAAAGCGCCGCGCGCACCTCGCAAAACGCGCATACCTTACGTAGCTTCATCTTATCTCTTTCGGGGAGGTTGAAGTTGGTCTCGTAGCGGCGCAGCTTATACGAGAGCTTCCGCGAGAGAATGAAAAAACATGGGTTGTCCCCGGGGGGGGGCGCGAGAGAGTCGAAAGCTTCGCAGTTATGTAGTCGCGGGGACGTAACGCGAGAACTCGCGGACTAGAGGATTGTCGCCAAGTCGTTATTTTATTATAAAGTATACAAGGCACGTCCGCGACGAATATATTGCAGTTTAACGAATCTCCATGTGCGACTTTTCGCCCAATGATCTCGAGTTGCAAGCGCCGTTAAAAGTCCATAATATTTATGCATTTTCTCGCGGGAATATTGTCCCTTGCTCTGCGGTACTATGGAATAAAAAATAATTTACGTCTGTGCAGCTGCGCGCGAGGACAATCTGTAACTCGACTATAGACGGTTTATCATTGAATAAATTGAAACCAACACATAAAGTCGCCTCATAGTTCTTCAAAGTTTTGTCGTACATTACTCAATGAATCATTCAGTCGAATTCATACGTATATTTAGTAAAGCACCCCTGGTAGAAATGCCGGTTGTGGAGATATTTTTAATGTTAATTTGAACTTTTGTAGTAATTATTCGTGGAAAAGTATGTCTTATTACACATATTTAAAAGATATGTGAAAGAAAATGAGTTTCGAGATAATCTTGTGAAAACTGTCCCGTGACTTATACAGTCTTTTTTACTTTACCTCTTGCAGATTTACAGATAAAGGTACTCGCCATCTGGCGGTGAACACTTAAAGTGGTATTATCGTATTAATGATTCGGGCAGGTTTAAATATTTTGAAATAATTAAATGGTCATTTACTGGTCATTTGGTACTTAATTTTAATAGAAAAATTAACAAAACTAAGTCAATTGATGATCCATGTACTTTGTAAAAAATATATTTTTAAATGGTAATTTTTTTTTTGATCATTGGATCATTAGTAATGAAGAGCATTTCTATCAGTGACGTTAGCTAAAAAATGAAAGTATGTAAATCGGTGACGAATGGTATAAATTATCAACGAAACGTTTGGTAAAAGTGCGAACGACAAAAGATTAACTGTATTAACTTTAGCTGTACTCGAGATCCTTGTCTCGCAATTGTATTATATCGAAGATCGACGAGTCACTTAAGATCCTTTTACAAATAGTGCGAATGTAGCTCAGTAATGTAGCGACGAGCATCGTAGACGGATCAGCAGGAGCGCCCCTTCGCGAAGAAACGATCAGTGCTGTAGTATATACACACGATTTCGAGTTAATGTACTCATAGTCATCTGTTCTAATCGTCGCAATTTCTCCTCTTCTTCTCCGCTTCTCACTTTCCCTTTTTATTCTTGCGGAGATCGCAAGAATCTCGCGCTCGTCGCTGCTCCGCTCCAAAATACCGTTAACCCTCGGCCTGCTGCTGCTGCTGCTGCTGAAGGATAATTGGAATTGCGCCCGTACATATGTATATACACGTATCGCGATGCGTTTGTACGATAAAGCTCGCAGTTGTATTATATACAAAGTGAGCGCGCAAGCTCTGCGGATGAGATCTAGGTTTACGCGTGCGGAATTAAAGGCAGCTGCAGCAGTCATAACTGTATACACCTGAGCGTGCTGGGCTATGCTATATAACGGCCACTTTTGTGTGTGTGTGTGTGGGTGTGCCCGTAGCAGGCAGCTCTCTGTGCTGTGGCCGGCCCAAAACAGCGCGATATCATCGGAGCGCGCTGTCTGTATTAATATTCGAAGCACAAAGGCGGCATCGACGCGCGGTGGTCGCGTCCTCCACGGGTCGAAATTAAGATACGAGAGTGGCATTTTAATCTTGGCCCCTGTGCGTAATGACTCTCTGAGTTCGAGCTGGCGTACAAAGAGCGAAAAAATAAAGAGAGAAGGTAAGTACAGCGTAAGCAGGAGAAGAAAAGGAAGAGAAGAAAGAAGGAAAGAAATGAAATAGAAGAGGCGCGCGCGCGTTAGTGGCGATGGTCGTTGCGGCGCTTTCTCCGCTAATTGAAGGCAGACATTAAGGCAAAAGAGAAGCAACTCGTAGTATCATGGACAGCTCTAATTCCGGTGGCGCGAAATGCACCAATGGATCGGCTTGTTTGCAAGCAACCACCTCGAGTGTGCGTGCGTGCGTATGTACAGCTCGAGAGCATCGTAAAGTATCGTCAATCGCACGCCAAGTACTTACTCGGCGAATCTTCTGCGATGCGTTTTCGCGCGAGTGCAGCAAACACACGCCGGGGGAATGCAGGCCACATCCTACGCTTCGAAACATGATTCACGTATTACACACGAAACGCGACGTCGATGACGACTTTACCGTTAGGTCTGTCTCGAGCGCGCGTACGTATATATATGCTGCATGCGTGTTTCTCGCCCGCAGAGCACTTATATTATTATGTAGGTATGTTTCAGTTTTGACGAGCGCGAGCCACGTTTAAATGCCGTAGAGTCATGCGATAACTGCTATACAATACTTTTCTTTTGTTTCGAGTAATTTCGGCTCTCCCCGCGTATAGTCGCGAGGATCGATCGACGAAGAACCCGTTGCGGAACTCTGCGTTGCATTAGTCAAATCGATCCCTCTCTCTCTCTATCTTTCTCTTGGCACAAAGCGTCAAAAGCCGATGTATATAGCGCGCGTCTATCTCGAGAGAGCAAAGTTAAGGTAAGCCCGTGAGTCTCAATCGAAACTATCGTGGGCAGCAATCGTGATTTTCCCAATGTATATATCGCATCATCGTGTACACTTGTAAATCGTGCAATCATGCCCATTCGCGCGCCTCGTCAAATGCCCATCGACATCGTGCTGTTATATATAACGCCTCTCCTTGTTTGCAGCTCGCTGCGAATTAATTTACTTGGAGTGCGTTCGCCGAGCGGCGATTACTCGCGCGAATTAATTTATGAAATGTCACGTAATGATATTGGGTTAAGCCCTGCCCCCCCACGAGAGCGCGAGAACAATTTAAATACCCATCATGGTTCGCGAAACCACAGATGTATTATATACGCGGAATATTTATACGCAAACACCCACAGCAGACATTAAGGAGTTATGTGTATGCTGCTTTGATTGAGCGCGCGCAGAGAAATACTTGGCGAGTTGATCCACTTTTAATTGTACAGCGCAAGTACAACAGGTGCTCCTAATTTGCAAGTGGTACAATCCTATATGACCATGCCAAGAAGGAAAGTCCGAGTTTGTATACGCATGAGTCATTTACATTTGCTAGCGTATGTATATGAATTATTTCGCTGCAGGAGCACGAACCGACACAAGAGAATCGAATATTCGAAAGTTCGATGTTTAGCACGAGAGCGATTCGCACAAGTCTCGTGAAACCTTGACGACGAGGAAAAAAGAAAAGAAAAGAACAGTATGATCCGTCAAAAATGTGCGGGGATTCACTCAAACTCGACACGTGTCTTCTTACTCTGCGTGGCTAACGAACTGACTAATTTAGTCATTATCATTTTTACGAGAGAGAGAGAATTGCAGCTCTGGTTTGCAGCAGCGTGCGTGAGACAAGCTCGATCCAGTTATCGCGAGCGTTTTCAGCTTTTGTTATATAACTGCTTCATACAGCGTGAAAAGTTAGCGCGAGTAATGCGGAGAGATAGGCAATTGTTTCATTGAGAAATTCTTAACAATTCGTAATGACGATCGCGTCGAGACTCGATAACTCGAAAAATGTGTTCAATCAATCACCCGCGATAAATTGATGGTATTTTTAATTTTTTCCTACTGGGCCTCATCACACGTAACAGCTACATTCTCTACGATAGGTATGGTCGTAATAGGGAGACAATGAGAAAACCGCGAAAGGTTTTGCAGTATAAGTGGCCTTGCCCGTTATGGGTGAAGGTAATACACCAGAGAGAGAGAAATGTTGGCGCGTCGTCGTCGTCGGTTCCTTGACCGGTACGCAAAAAAGCCGCAGCCGCAATGGAATACTTGCATATACCTTTTTTTTTCAGGCGTTGCGTGCACACAAAGAAACTCGCGAGTAGCAGTACACGAGTCACGCCAAAGAAATTGCCGAGAAAGAGAAAGAAAGAAAGGACGAGAGAGAGAGAGAGAGAGGAAAGCAAAAATACTTCCAAGTTACTCGCTGCTGCGGGGTCTGCGAAGAAAGGACGATTATTGCTCCCATGTTGAGATTGCACCGAGCGATGTGTGTTATACGTGCAGTACACATGCATGGCTCTGCTGCTAAGGGTAGAACAACAATAAGGAGGTGCATAAGGAGAGGCACGCGTCGATTTCTTCGGGCGCGCGCGTCGATTACGTACAATTCTGTAAGTATGCACACGTAACACACGTTTGGAAAATGACGGAGCGAGTTAGGGCGCACACACACACACACACACACACACACACACACACACACAGAAGCATGTGCATGCTGGATCGGAGGAGGTCAATGCTTCGGCTGCACGCACCGATCGAAGCACACCGGCGCAATAGTAGGTACCGCACTGCGCCTCGCGCGTCCGCTCATTCGCACATGCAAACAGAAACAAATACAACACACATGCACACACACTTACATACATATCGCTTTGTACGTGACTAATAAGCGATGATTAGTTGCTATTCGCGATACTGTATATTGCATGTGTGCATGCCGCCAACAAGCCCATATACACACATACGTGTAGGTACATACACATTACGTATATAGGATATGAATAGCGCATAAGGCAGTGCACACTCCAACGATCCGGTGATTACTGTCATGCACCGTTGACGCGAGCCACCGCCACCGCCACCAGCGTTGATTATTATATTACACCTTCGTTGGAATCCCGTAGTACGTCTTCACAATGGCAATAATTTTAAAGCGTGTCGTTTTTCACGATCGTTATCGATCGTCAAACAACAACAACGACTGCATCGTACTTTATAATATACGCGTGACAGACCGTGTCGCGCGCCGAAAGGCTCGTACGATGAAGCGATTAGAAAATCAAAAGTGCACTGCCACCACCGATGCAGCTGCTGCTTTTTTTGACACTGTATACACACGATATACGTATAATATAAGAGCGCATAATGTTTACGGCTGTGCGAGAGTAGATACAAGCTCGCGCGCGCGAGAGAGCGTCTCTCTTCTGCACATACACACACACACACAAACACAGCCGTGCAGCGTCCATACGTTGTATGCACGTACGTGAAAACAGTGTCATGCCCTACTTTTGTCACACATCGCACACGTACACTCTGCGCACCCGACAATGCGTTGGTGCACACACAGCTCGCGAGCGCCAACCGGAGTATGCATCATCTCTGTACATGTGTGTATCTCTGCCACGGGTGGTAAATGCGCGCGTGCAAATTACGCCCAAGTGCGCATGTGTGTGTGTCTATGTGTAAGCAAAAAAGAGAAATATATAACAAACAAAAAAAGAAGAAAAATGCCAGCGCTTCGATAAACGAGCCAACGCCGCCACCGTTGCTGCTGCTGCTGCTGCATCATTTGCACTTTTGGTACTCGCGATAGAAATTGAAGTTGCGTTTCCGGCAGGAGCAGCAGCCTCGACATTCATCTATATATGATGTATGAGCGTGCGAAGCGCGATGTGCTCTCGAGAGCTTCGTTTGGACTACTACGTGTGTATAGATATTTTATAAGTGCAGCAGCAGCAGCAATGGGCCATGGTACTCGTGCGAACGAGAATTTTCCGCAACAAGCGCGCGCGCGACTCTCGACGCGATCCTTCGGGGCTTTTAATTGACTTACCGTGAAAAAAACACCGTTCCCTGATTTTTCGTGAATTTTTAATTCCGCCGCGAGAGCATACGAATACACACGCGCTCAGCCAAGTGAGCCTGGTACATATTAATGTATATCATATATATCTCACCTACATAAATAAATTATAAGCGCGGCGGCGGTGGCGGCGGCGGCGCGCATGGATGCAGCGAGAGAAAGAGCAGTGCCGTATACGCCGTCGAAGGTATATAACGGTGTGCGCTCGAGTTCAGTGCCACGATATAGCATATATACAATATGAATATGCACGTATATACAGCCGAACGCGGAAGAGATGCATATAATATGCACAACTGCTGCGCGCGGCTCGCATCGCAATAAAAGAAACCACGACGACGGTCGGGCCGGTGCAGCTTTTCGGATTATTTCGCATGCACCAAGATTTTCGATCGCGACTTTTTAATTCTATACGAGTGGTTTTTAAAAATATTTCATAAACTGATGGTATAATAGCAAGGAAAATTCATATGTCAAGCTCCAAAATGTGTCGATAAACGTGGCAAAGTGGTTGTTACTAACCGATTAATTTTCAGCACGACGAGAAGAACTCGCTCTGGAGCGAGAAATTATGAGAAAACAATCACCAATCGGCGCACTCGCAGGACGACGAAGAACAAACGTTTGTAATCGCGGGCTGTCGTGCACAATTAGTAGCAGTAGCTCCTTGTCTCGATAATAAACGAAGAAAACACGTGTGTGATCGCGCACAAAAGAGGAGTAGAACAGTCGAGCCGAAGCTCGAGGCAAGAACCGACTGACTGACGCTGCGGGACCCGTTGCGCCTGGGATATATATCCCTTATAGCGAGGCGTGCTCTCTCTCTCTCTCTCTCTCTCTCTCTCTCTCTCTTTCTCTTAATGGGATGAGCCGCTATGCTTTGGCCGCGATATCCCTCTCTCCTTTGGTGTAATACGCGCGTATACGTACTATATGTATGTGTTTAAAGCGAGCGCGAGCGAAAGAACGAGCGATCGGCAAATCGTCGACTATACCACTGCTCTCCAGCTGTGGTTGCGCCGCCGCGACAATTTCCCCTTTACAGCTTCTGCGTGTGCGTATCTGCAACGTCGCGGGGGGAAAACTCGGCGTCTTCGCGCGCGCGCGCGGGGTGATGAAAGTAAGAGGTGCCGTATAATGTACGCGCGAGCTCGTGCTGAAACTCATTCGATCGCGTGCGTAAAGTATCCTATCCTGCAGCGGGAGACAAAAAAATATTACAGCCATCCGATTCGATGGATAAATACATCGCTATATTCTATAACTGCATTTTTATCAACATCTTGCTCGCCTAATTACTGTATTTAAGTATACCCACGAGCGACTGCTGCTGCTGCTGTTTTTTTTTACCGTCTGATCGTTGCGTTGAGTTTTCTTATGGTCGATCGATGGCGAGAGGATTGCTCGGATTTTGTAATCCATTTGCCGCGCCGTTGCTCTCGCATTAGAGCGCGTGAAGAAACGACGATTTTTTGCTGCCTCGAGAGTCGCGATGGCTGCAGCGTGGACAGAGGTCGACCGCGTGATAAAAGTCACACACACACCGTATTAGTGCGTTAAAAAAAGCAACGCCGTACAGCAGTACAGGGACGAAGTCATTGCGATCCGATTCCGAGGGAAGACTTCGGAGCTATACGTGTGTAAGATTGTGTAAACAAACTATACGATGAGAAACGTATGTATGCGTGTCGATCATTGACGTTTATGCACATGCTACATCGCAAGTAGAACGGAAAATCGCCGGCATTGCTTTCAGTTTGCCTCAATTAAAAGAAAGAAGAAAAAAACAGCCGAACGGTCACTTTCGATGGAAAATTACGGATGCGATGTGCTGCTGCTCCGTTGCAGTCGACGCGTTGCATACGCGAGCACATTATCGAGCTTAAAGTTTACAAAATTCAACGTTTCTGCATGTTTAACGATCGTGCAATCCTGTAAAATATTTTTTCGATGACTTTTCATGTTGGTCTTCCAATCTCCATCTGTGCATTTAATAGTTGACTCATCGAATATAGATGTCGCATCACCAGAACCCCCAAGCAGTCAAATTCGATTTAGGTTATATGTAAGTAATAGTTCAAACGATGTGCAAATAAAATGACTTTATTTATTTTTATTTAATCAACAAACGCGTCAACAACGTTTTGACCGCGAAAATTCGAGAATTCAAACGGTCATTCCAACTACTAGCATCACTGCAAATTTTCCACTACATTAATCGCAAAATAAATACCGTTCGTTTAAATTTCTTGCTTATTACAGTTGACGGGCTTGATCTGCTAACGGGACGTGCCTTTCGACTCGCGCACATACACACGTATAGGAATCCTGTTAGCAGGCAAATATGCTTACTAACTTATGGGACGCGAATAATTTTATCTTTGTTGTTTTCGAGGATCTTTTTTTTTATTATAAAGACAAATTGACCCACGCGCGAGATAAAAAATATAATCCCTCGTAAGCTAATGGCTATTCTTTGAACTCGAGGCTGCAACTGTATATCCTTGCAAGTGGACTACGTAGCGAGCGCGACCGAGTAACAAGTAATTAATGAATCCTAGCCGGGGACTAACGACTTTTATCGCGGAGCGAAGAAAAAAAAAAGGCGAAGAAGAAGAAAGCACCGAGACGATCCAGCAAGAAAAGTTTAAGGATAAGGGGCAAAAGAATCTCGGTTAGGTAAAATCATTTTGTGTGTCAGGGGAGGGGGCGTGAGCGAGCAAAAATAAATTAGCCCGCGCGACTAGTTACAATTTAAGATTCCTCGCTGCGAATTTTAAAGCGAGGGTTTTGCATGAGAAAGAAAAGATTGTGCCGCGCTCGTGCAGAAAGAAAAATAAGAATCGCTGCGCTTCTTCTGCTACCTCTTTGCTAACTGATTTTCTCGTTATACCATTTTCGCGTTTATGCATATTTTTATAACAATTATTTCGTGTTCTCGTTTGGCGATTAAAGAAAAATTGCGGATCGAAGAGGCAGGTGTCATATCGGTTTTGTAAGAAAACATGCTCCTATACATGACTCCAAAGAATGTCTGCGTCCGAGACGATTCTGCACGGACGCATTTAAAATATATCGACGCTGCATAAGTATATATCGCATGCACGCGCGCCAAGCAAAGTCACGCGCGATAGATTATAATATGACAATGTCAATATATACGATAGAAGTGTAAAATAGCTGGTCGATTGATAATTTTTTCCCCGTTGTCAAGAGTATATAACATGGGCGCGCAGAACGAGAGAGAGCGAGAAAGAGAGAGAGGATAATAGGCCTAGTTTTATTGAAAAGGCTTCTTTTGCGCGCCAGCACGACTCGTGTGCACTTAGTCTTCCGGTATTATTTTACAAACTGAAAGAGAAAATTTCAATATCGATCTTGCCGGCGCGAGCGCGCGCGCATCTGCCTAGGAAGAGAAGCTCGGCGCGAGCTTTCTTATCAACTACTTTGGCCTATGTATATAATACACACTGCGGACTTTCCAACGTGTTTTCCGCGCGTTGTATTAATAACGAGGAGCTTCTATCGATAAATCCTTTCTAATCTGCTTCTCTTTTGCATATGTGCGTGCGTGTGTGTACGATGGATATACTTAATTATATACGCGGCGGGAATGAGCGTAGTGGAAAAGTTTGTGACTCAAAATAACACATTTACTGATGTGTAGTTAAACGTGATTTTTCAATTTAAATACATTTTCATTGATTTTATTTCAGATTTTTCATGGATACGCGTAGCATCTCTTGTTTCTGTAGTCAGTATGACGCTACAAAACCGGAGTGGATTCCGAAATTCGCATATGGAAAAAGTGTCACGTCTGCACACACGTACATATATGATGAACTCGGCGACACATCACTCGAGGATCTGTAAATATGAGGATGAGCGATGCGAAACAATCTGAGATATAAACGCGGCTACGTCGAAATTTCCCTCGAGAGGCAAAAGGTATATAATAAAAAAAGTATATATGTGTGATCCAGCGTGGCTCCATTTAAAGGTAAAATATTGCGCTCCATTAATTCAATTGTTCTCCCGTTTTAATGGTAGTATGGCATAGGTGTACTATCCACACACACGTAAGCGATGCTGTGCAAGCTCACAATTGAATAAAATATATATTTTACCTACGGATTATACGGAGCTCTCGTGAGGTCGATTAATAATAAACCACAAATTCATCGTGGCTGAGGACGTTTTTCTTATAATCTAAAAGTTTAGGTACTTGAAAACGGGGTGAGAGACTTGCACATAATTGTAGCATGGCGTAGGGTTAACCGTAGTTAAAGAGACATCGAACGGTTATTAATACGAATACTTGTGTATGTGTAAGAGCTCTATAGATCGAAGTCGAGCTGCACAAACCGGCTCGGCTGTTCGACAATGTTAAGCGCCTCTCCTCGCGCACAGATAGAGGAGGGCAGCTCTGGCTCTTTGGTTGGCGAACTGCGAACCCGCGGCGCAGAGCCAGCAGAGAAGCACACATATATATAGGTAGACGCAGTAGCCATATAGTCTCTGAGACTCTCTGGATTGGCAATATATATAGAAGTCGACGACGCCGACGACAACGGAGAGGGTCAATATACGTGTCATATATACATGGGCTGCTACCACGCCGAGGCACGTACGAAGCTTTAATGCTGCTGCTGCTGCTGCTGCTGCCACTGCACTTGGACAAAAGAAAGACAAAAGAGGGAGAGAGAAAGAGAGAGAGAGAGAGAGAGAGAGAGAGAGACGGATGAGAAATAGCACATCGACTAGGAAGTACAAACTGTTGGCGAAGATGCGGATTAACGCGTGCTATACTTATACTGCAAGCGTGAGATATGTATCGCGGAAAATGAGCTTGCGACTCGCGCTGCGCATATATAGTTAGATTTTTTCGGCCAGATCATCGTTAAATTACATTTTTAGCGCGGCTGGGAATTTAATATCTTTGCCAATGAATAATGCATTTTCTCTCGAAAAAAGCTCCCTCATAAAAATATCAATTTTAAAAAATGATATTCAATTCCTCGTTAAATTTTTTTTTGTACAAACCTATCATTTTACGCGTAAATTTACGAATACCAACGAAAATTGTTGAAATTCAGGTCCAAGCGCGAATCAAAAAGCGCTGGCTAGACGATCGAGCTTGCGGATACAACTTTTTGAAAAGCTCGCAGTGCCAGATGGATACCCAAACATTACGTGTGTGTATGTGCGCGCGCGTGTGTGTATAAAGGGCGAATGAAAATATGCATGCGAACTCGAGTCATGCGCGCAAGCTCGACGAGATTTTCTGTCTCACCTCAAACTACACGCTACATTGCAACGGTAGCAGACGATGGGGCTCGAGCGACGAGCTTTCTTTATCTTATATACTTTCCTAATTCGGGACTATAAGTTGGCGTAGTAGCGTGTACAAGTTTAGAGGCGCATTCGCGTGTCGCGTGAGAGCAGCAGCAGTCTATAAGTGTACGTCTCGTGTCTATGTGTGTGTATGTATGTGTGTGTGTTGAGAATGAGAGATAAAAGATGGCGAGTAGTGCGCCTAAAAGTAACAATTTCGAGCGATAAACAGCAGTATGGGTGCAATACGAGAAGGAGGGAGCAGCGTGTACAAGATGCATATTATTCGGCGCGTCTCTAATAGCTACGCAGTTAGTATTATTAGTAATAGCTCTACGCGCGCCTCACGGGTAGTACAATAGTCTCGAGACTAAACCTATACCCTGTGTCTCGTAAGACTGGCCAGTGTTTCACTTTAAATATAGGTATATGTTCAAGAGTCTAGTGCTGCTAGTGCTGCTAGAATTGTGCAGCAGCAGCAGGGAGGGGCGTGCGTAGAGACCGGGAAATGTATATAAGTAGTCGAGCCAGAGAGACTGGCAGTCGAGCGACTGCCGCCCGACTCGCACGCGCATGCTGCTGCTGCTGTGCTACTATTTCCCCCGATCACTGCTACACTGCTGCTACACACGCACACACACATATACACACATTCCGCACAGACTGCATTACGATCGTATTATAAAAGCTCGCTCGAGCCGTCGCAAAGAGAGAGAGAGAGAGAGAGAGCCGCGCCGCCGTCGTGCGAGACGATCGCAACTATACATGCACGAGACACGCAGCTGCCGGAATGGTCTACTCTTTCTCACTTGCCTTTTTGCCTGTAACGATCATTTCGTGTCGTGCGTTACGCTACTGCAAGCTTCCGCAAGCTCGCAGGGCGTTTGCGAGCGATATATATGCCAAAAAAGCTCGATGCACCAGAGGCATATTATCGAACGACATGGATTGTAGAAAAATATGATTATGAAAGCATCTTGGTCGTGCAGGCTACTCGAGACTACGGTATGCAGGGACGAGAGACTTTGCTCTAGGCGCGGTTAAGCTCACTGCACCTACTCGAGAGTACACATACAATATCGAGCGTACGAGAGAGACAGAGGCAGCAGCAGCAGCTCGGCGCGCAGTGGAGAGACAGCGAGAGACAGAGCAAAAGAGAGGGTAGTGCACGCTGCTGCTGGCGCACACCCACACTCGCTCTCACACACACACACACGTAACACTCTCGCACGCGGGGGCAGCGGCTGCGACGAGCAGCAGCAGCTTACACACAAGCACACTTATATACACACGACATACACACGCGTGAGAGGAGCAGGCGAGGGCAGCAGTAGCAGCAGGTGCACTAAAACTGCTCGAAAGCTCGCCTGCTCCGATGAGCTTTTACTATAAGAGTAGTAAGAGCTCGTGCTCGACGCACTACTCACCTGTACCTGCGGCTCCAGGAATCGCTGCAGCTAGCCAGAGCTTCGGCAGGGACCAGCCCTGCTGCGGAGTTTATCCGGTTTATCACGGTCGACGATCTCCCACGAAGCTGCTGCTGCTTCTTTCCTCCTGGAGACTTTGCACCAGCTCGATCTAAGCTTTTTTTATTTCTTATCAAAGAATCACAAGGAGGGAAGCAAAAAAAACGGCACACTGTAATACTAATTCCACCGGCGGCGATGACTACTGCGGTAGTAGTTGCTGCTACTGCTGCTGCAGCGCCTCTCTCGTGCAGCTTTCTCACCCTTTCGGTGCTGCTGCTGCACGGGGCGGCACACTCTCACGTAATACACAGATATATGTATATATTATGCACACTTGGAATAGCCTTCGATGCTTCGAGCTTTTACTGAAATTGTCGGGCTCTGCCTCGCGCTGCACACTTTTCTGCTGCTCCTCGTGGTGGATGGCACACAGAGAGGCTCGTCGTGTGGGAAAAAGCTCGTCCGCTGAGGCTCTCTCTTTTTCTCTTTTATATTTTAGCACTTGCACTCGGCCAGACGGCGATAATACTCGTGTCCACTGCAGCAGCAGTGAGCTGCCAGCTCCGACGTCGTCGTCGGTTCGGCCCTCCTCGCGAACCCACCACCGTCGAGCCCGCCATCTTGGGCCACACTCGCACCGAGAGTGCTGACTCGAGAGCGAGCCCTCCAACCTTCGGGCGCGCACGCGCACCACAACAACAACGACGACGACGGCTGCAGCAGCCAACGGCGACCACCACGGCGACGTGCGCCGCTTAGTGCTCTCTCGCAAGCTCGCCACTCGCTCTCTCGCTCTACTCTCTACTCGCACCACCACCGCCGCTGCACACACACCGTCGCCGTTGCTGCTGCTGCCGCCGCCAACGCGAAAACCGCCTGCCAGCGTTTACCCGAAACTCTCCCTCACTAATTTGTCTTGCTGCCGCTGCCGCTGCCGCTGCTTCTGGTACTGCTGCCACTCGTTGCTGCGATGCACGAGCTTTTCTCTGCATAGGATTTACTCGAGCTTGCGAAATCTCGCCCTCTTGCCGTCGCGATATTATCTTGCTGTATATATCTATATCGTATGCAGCGATGTTATGTATAAGCAGCCCTCGACTACTCCCGCGCAGCTTCTTGCAGCCGTAGTGCACAGCGCCAAAGCTGTGATCCGTGCCTTTGATGTATGCGACTCTTTTTTTTTTTCTTACTTATGAATTTCAAACCAGGTGTTTAAATGTATTAGCACTGACCATAATTACGCGATGGAAATGTGCATACACACACGAACGATGTGTCGCGTCGATTTCGCTTGCGAGATACATGTAAACGAAATGACCTATAAATATCATAAGTTATATTAGCATTTTGATGCAACAGACATTGACAATTATAATATAATTAGATAAAAAAATATTGCTGTACTAAGCGAGTCCACGTGAACACACATGCAAGGTTTCCTGTCGAATTAAGTTATATCCAGTATGCTTCATAGTACTCGGTATGTTGAGAAATAAGCTTTGACGAGGAAAAATTCTTATCATCTTTCTTTTATTAATTCATACGATCGATCGATTTTCAAGTATTGTATGAAAATCGATGCTCTTGACAAAATACGTTTACTTCATTAGCTTCGCGATTTCACTGATAAAATATTGATGGAGTGAATGAAACAAGCTCGTGAATGAATCATTATCGAAGAAAAGTCATGAATCACTCAGCAGTCAAATATTATGACACGTGAATTTCGAGTGTATATTTTCAAAACAAATAACGAGCACGTGAAACTGTCCTACCGACAAGTCGTATCTTTACGTAACGATTCAACGCGCGCGCTCCATCTCAAGTCGACTCGGTCAAGTAGTCCTCTCGTGCTTGCAACTGCAAAATCACGCCGTAGGTAAAGAGACTTTCAACTTGACCTGTCACGAATAAGAAGAAAGGATTCAACTACTTCTCGATGTAATCGTTATATTGATGAGCATCGATACTTGTAACGATTATATTTTATTCACCGGTAGCGTTTCGCAATTTATGTAACTCGAGCGATTTTGAAACATCGAGATTTTTTGAAGAAGCACCATTTCACCTGTGTCCCCAACAAGCCGATACTTCAATTTCTACGCGTATACGGGTATAAGCGGCTTTTCTACTTTTACAAATTTTAATTTATTTCTGCGCGTGTACGTGTACGAATAGAAATTTTTTTTTTTTTTAAATATGTAATGGAGCACGATGAAAAATAAACGGCCAGAGGTTGAAGGTCTATACGTAAATGTATTATACGCGCTCTGTAATATCATCGAAATTATGCAAGGCACAGAGAGTCGAAGGCAATTATAAACTCGCGACGAGCAGCAGAGCCGGAACTCGATCAAGACGCGGCAATTCTCCTGAATCTCTTTTTTACGTTTATTACGTAAATTCTATGTATCATTTCTATACAACGGACGGCATCGAGAAATAAATGGTAGACGACGAATCTCAGTCTCAGTGTGTCGTGCGTGGATGCTCTTGAACTTGCTCGAGAGAGAGAGACGACTCCACTTCTCGTATCTCGGCGATTCTCGCGGATAAATCTCGATTAATGTTGCCGCGGGATTCAATTTGCGACGAAAATATTATTATACGTGCACTGGTCGGGCATTAGTATTTGCCCGTGTACAGTGACGCATTTGTTTTGACCGGCCAGCAAGGAACACAATGCGTTACATGCCTCAAACCGTTCGACAGCAGTGACATTTCGTCTTTTGTCGTCAATACACTTCGTACGTGTTGTTTTTTTTTTGTACATATACTCTTTCGAAAGCTAAACATTTGGCGCAATCCTCGACGAGTGCAAGTTCTTTCATGTTATTATTTCGACGGAGGATCTTTTGTGTTGAGAAGTTGAAGTGAAAGTTTCAATTATCGAATAATTATCAAAATGAGTGAGATATTGTCGATCGATAGAGCACTGGCCGAAAGTTGCGTGCTCGTTACAGGTGCCACTGGTTTCGTGGGTGGTTGCGTGCTCGAGCGGCTCTGCCGTCTCATTCCTGGACCGCGAAAAATGTACGTTCTCGTGCGCAAAAAACCGAACGAGACGGCCGCGAAAAGAGTAAAAAAGATACTAAAATCGGCGGTAAGTAACGACAAAAAAATTGAATCGTTCACGACGCGCGTAGAGCTCTTCGCGTCGATGTTTAATTCGCTCGTTATTTGTACGCAGCTGTTCAGCAAGGTACCGCGTGGCAGACTGGACCGAATAGTGGCGCTGGAGGGCGACGTGGCGAGCCTGAACTCGAATCTGGGCCTCAAGCCCGAGGACGCGGACCGACTGGTGGCCGAGTGCACCCACGTGATTCACGTGGCGGCCTTCATCTCGTTCGCGGCCCCCCTCGACCATGCCGTCCGCTCGAATCTGTACGGCAGCCGGGCCGTGCTCGAGCTCGCGCGCACCATGCCCAAGCTGCGCGCCATGGTGCACGTGTCCACGGCCTACGTCAATGTGCTCCTGGGCACGGAGAACACCACCTTCGAGGAGAAGATCTACCCGCTGGAAGACGTGGATCCCGTCGAAGTTTTACAATCGGCGAGTACACCGATTTTTTCATGACAAGAAATCATATTTACGTTGCTTTGACTCGAATGCGATGATGAATTGCAGGTGAACAGTTTGCCGGCCCAAGAGTTCGAGAAAAAGTACGCCCATCTGGTTTCGAGATTTCCTAACACCTACGCCCTGAGCAAGCGATTGACCGAGATCATGATGGAGCGCGAGCGAGCCCACGTGCCGTTGGCCATCATCCGGCCCAGCATCATTCTGAGCACGTGGAAAGAGCCGTTTCCCGGCTGGGTTGACAATGTCAACAGTGGCATTTTGGGCTTCGTGGCGGGGGTCGGCAAGGGTATATTCATCACGTAAGTAGTGGTATCTCGTCTTTTGGGAATTCATTTGTAACATGAAAACATTTTACACTGATGATGATCAAGTTTTGTTTGTCCCCTCTTGTGCGCGAACTTTTCGTGTGAATTTATATGCGGCACAGAGAGGTACTTATGGTACGCAGTTGATCAAAATCGAACTATAATTGCAAAATAATATCTTTCCATTATTAAATACACGATAAACTTTGCATTAGGAACGGAAAATTTTCACTACGAGCAAAGCTTTATTATGAACTATAATTGAGGCTGGTGAATTATTGTCGGACAGAATTTATAAAATTCAAGATCAGAATTATCTATCCGCATACTAACAGCAAGCAAACACTAGGGGAAAAGGTTCAAATGTGGAACACTTTAAATATTTTAGCTTAAGTACTAAATAGAAGTAAAAGGTTTTTTCACAATCACGACAAAATTGATAATAGTTCTAAATAGTTTATTATTCTTCACAAAATTATAAGAAATTTGTACGAGAAATTTTCTAAAATTATGCAGCTTACTCGTTTGGTTGCAGAAGTCTTCATTGCGTTCAAATTTCTCCGGACGAAACAAACTCTGCTCGCTGCTGAGGTTTGCTAAGATCATGTACTTTATTCGTGTAAACTTCAAGGTTTTGTTTTTTCCAAATGATTTGTAACAAATATTATGCTTCTTTGCTCCGATGTTTGATTCAATTATGTACTGTCATTGTGGGCCTTTTGACTCATGTAGACTGTTGTATTCAAATGTTGCGTGGCAAATGTCACACTGGAAGGGTTTGTTACGATCATGCACTGCCATTGAGTGCTTTTTTAGTTTACCTTTTTGGCTGAATGATTTGTGATAAATTCCACATTCGAAGGGTTTAGTCCGATTATGTACTGTTTTTATGAGAGTTTTCAGGTTTTATTTCAGTCAAAATGATTAATCACACATTTCACATTCAAAGGGTTTGATACGATCGTGTACTGCTTTTATGTTATCTCTTACTTTGGCTTCGTGGACGAATAATTTGTAGCAAATTCACATTCAAAAGGTTGTTTTAAGATTATGTACTCTGTCTACGTGAAGATTTAGGTACCTTTGATCTTTAAATGATTTGTTATAAATCTGCATGTCCTTTGATCCTTTGAACCTTGTGCTTAATACGACGGTGTACTAAATTTATGTGAGATTTGAGGATACTTTTTAGTCCGAATGTGTGGCAAATGTTACATTCAAATCATTCGCTATGAATGTGCTCTGTCATAATGTGACTTTTAGGTACATTCTTATATTCAAATAATTTTTGACAAATCTCACATTGAAAAGATTTACTACGATGATGCACTGTATGTATGTGATTTTTTAAAGTATGCTTATATCCAAATGATTTGTGACAAATATCACATTCAAAGGGTGTACTACGATTGTGTAATGCCTTAATGTGTCTATTCAGGTTACCTTTTTGTCCATATGATTTGTGACAAATCTCACATTCGAAGGGTTTGATCCAATTGTGTACTACATTTATGTGAACATAGAGGTCACGTTTAAATTCAAATGATTTGAGACAAATCTTACATTTAAAGGGTTTGTTCCGATTATGTACTCCATCTATGTGAACTTTGAGGTGATGTGTATATCCAAATGATTTGTGACAAATTTCACATTCGAAGGGTTTACGACGATCATGTACTGCATTTATGTGCCTCTTGAGTTCACTCTGAAATCGGAATGATTTGTGACAAATCTCACAATCGAAGGGTTTGCTCCGATTATGTACTACATCCATGTGAGATTGAAGATGATCCTTGCGGCCAAATGATTTGTGACAAATTTCACATTCGTAGGATTTGATCTGATTATGTACTGCATTTATGTGACGTTTGAAGTTCTGTTTTTGTCCAAATGATTTGTGACATATGTCACACTCGAAGGATTTGATCCGATTATGTACTACATCCATGTGAGATTGAAGATGATCCTTGCGGCCAAATGATTTGTGACAAATTTCACATTCGAAGGGTTTACGACGATCATGTACTGTATTTATGTGCCTCTTGAGTTCTCTTTTTTCTCCAAATGATTTATGACAAATCTCACATTCGAAGGGTTTACGACGATCATGTACTGTATTTATGTGCCTCTTGAGTTCACTCTGAAATCCGAATGATTTTTTACAAATATCACATTCGAAGGGTTTGCTACGATTATGTACTGCATTTATGTGATCTTTTAGAGTATCCTTGCGACCAAATGATTTGTGACAAATCTCACAGTCGAAGGGTTTGCTCCGATTATGTACTACATTGTGAGATTTAAGATGATCCTTGCGGCGTTCGTCATTCTCGGATTCGTCAAGCTTCAATTGAAAATTTTGTTGAAATGGACAGTTATTATCGTAATCGTATTCTTTCTTTATCAAAATGATCAAAAATTTATCGTTCAAGTAATTGGTCTGAACTTGTTTTTCTATTTTCACACTTGAGGAATAACTTTGAAACTCAGTTTTGCAGTTTTTTTTTGATGAAAAATTCAGTTCGAGTTTAACATCTTTGCACTGGAAATCTACGGTTATTTTTTCATCTATTTTTTCTTGTTCCGAATCGAAAATATAATCATCGCTTATATCTGCCCAAGCATCGTCCAGCTCTTCCTTTACCCTGAATAACAATTGACAGTAATGAAGCAATCGCTTAAAAAAATATTATTGCACGAACAAAAACGTTATAGGTATACCTAACAATACTCTCGCTATGTTCCATCACTCGCTTGATTATACGTTATCCTTGTAATTTTTCACGATAAATACTTTGAAAATATTTGAGGTTAAACGCTTCGATTAGCTAACACTGTGCTTTGAACAAAATGTATATGCACTCTTTTACTGATTCTTTATAAACTCTTTTGTATCTATGTGTAAACTATAGGAATTTAGCTCTCACCAGAGACTGTAGGCACCACACTACTAGCAATATAATGGTAAGTCGACCTTGCGATTTCAATATCTGCACAATGAATGGTGATACTTCCTCCCTCTAGTATCGACTGTTCCTACATGTTTATGTACTGCAATGCGTCGATTCACTGGCTTGTCGTTAAAACTACATCAAAATTGCAATCCTCGAATCCATCGAATTCCCTACAGATACATGCGGCATACGTGTAAAATATTCACACAAAATGGAAATATTTCTCTGAACCTACGTTGAGGGTAGTACGTGATATTACCAAGATGATATTTGGAATGAAGTTCAATTAGGCATTTGCGATACAAATCCCTTCAATAATTTTACAAAATACATCTCTTCTTTTCTATTCGTAAACACGTGCCGTTTCGATGATATTTTCAACATAAACCTGATGGAGTTGGTCGTTGGATTTGGATAGATGACGTTCGATGAGTCAAGCGCGAGTTTTCAAATTCTGCGATAACGTGATCGAGTAAGGATATGATTTTTGCGTGCGCGACGCACTGAAACGTGCCAGTAGTAGTTCGATTTGCGCCTTAAAAGCTGCATTCATTCGTACATACATATAGACCCGTCTCTTTTAAAAGAAACGTCTAACTAAACAAACAAACGAACATTATCTTTCGCAATCACTTTTTTTTTTGCACCGCACTCGCTTTAAATACCTGAAACAACGAGTGAAAATTAAGCATTCGTCTAATTGGATAGCTGTTGCTGTAGTGCTCGAAAAGACTTTACTTTTAAACCGACTCACGTATCCTTGAATTAAAACCAGGCATTGACGAAATCGTCAATATATGATTTAAAATTTCTATGATACAATTTTTGATGGAAAAATGTTCTGGTCCCCAGAAAAATATTCGAATGAGCTCCGGCAAAACAATTTGCATGTCTTAAGACCACATAATTGTTCTCCCATCTAAAAATAACTTTTCAATATCGTTATAACCACACGTTCAAACAGCATCTTCCATACAGACATTTGCTTGAAAATTACAGTTGAGTCGTATAAAAATTACTGATTTAATCTATAAAATACATGCACAAAACTAATTCAACTACTCGGATATAACAGTTAGAATAGTTTTTTAATAAAGAAATTAATTAATTTGTACATCTTGACTCATTAGCGATCATTAATTACACAGCTCATTCTTTTCATCACAGAAGCGGTATAAAATCGCAACTATTATCCTCGAAATGCCGAACGAGAAAGCGAACGAAATGTATAATCATGATTCCTTTTTTTTCTTTGTCTCGCACGCAAAGTAATCGAGCTCGAGCCGAGAAAGCCATGGACGCCATCCCGGTGGACATGGTCGTGTCGACGATCCTCGCGGCGGCGGCCAAGGCCCAGCTCGAGCCGACGACGCTGCACGTGTTCCACTGCACGTCGAGCGAGGGCAATCGCACGAATTACGGCGAGTTCACGCGGGCCGTGGTGGAGGCCGCGCGCCAGGAGCCCTGCTCCGGGGCCTGCCTCTGGTATCCGAACGTGAGGTTCCGCGTCAACAAGTGGCGCAACTACTTCGTCATCTTCGTTTATCAAGTCATCCCGGCCTACGTGATGAACTTCTTCGCGCCGAATTCCTACGGCGGTAGCGTGTAAGTTGAGCGCAAAACGATATATGCCAATGACATTTAAAATGATGGAGAATCATCTCAAGTGACATCAAGCTTGACTGTTCCTTTTTTATTTCACGTTAATCAGGCTCGTCGACGTTCAGCGAAAGTACATGAAAGGCACCAAGTACACGTCGTACTTCTCGGTGCGCGAGTGGTTCTTCGACAATCGAAAGACCAAGGAGCTCGGCGAATCCCTGCCGGTGCACGAGCTCATGGCCCATCCCATGGACTCGTCCGTGGTCGACTGGCCGGACTACTTCAGGAATTGCATTCGAGGCGCCAGGAAGCACATACACGGCGAGAGGCCCAGCGAGAAGAACGACAGATACGCCAAGAGGCAGATGAAACTGTGAGTCGCGTGGCTGCTGCTGGTGCTGCTGTTGCGCCACAAATTATTAATTTTTCCAGCAACGATACGCGTATATATAATGCGAGTGGCGAAAATTATCCCGCATACACCGTTGCAGAAATTATGCGACGACGACGGCTTTCGCTCGCGCGCTGCCGTCTGCGTGTCTATCCGGCATGCGCTCGTATGTAGGCAATGAGTCGCTTTCGCTCGCGAAATATTGGAAAATTGTTGGAAAATTTTCGAGTCGTTCGCGCGCGTGCGAGTACACAAAAAGAAAAGATCGGATGATGCTTGCCGATTTAAAAAAAAAAATCGTTTTTACGCAACGCAAGTATGGGATACGCGAGTATAGATTTAAAAAAATCAAAAAATAAATCAATAAATTTTATCGTTGCAGAAACAAAAAAATATCGCGCATAGGATCGTGGAATAGTTAAACGAGCTAAAGAGTCATTGACACCTATCGCTCATAAAGTATAGCCAACGTTGTATATCCCATGCGCAAGAAATCACGGGGCTTTCACGTAAAACGCGCCTGTGCGTGTGCATAATCGAGCACGGCTCCAAACTCGTTGGCTTCTCTCTATCTATGCAAGTCCTCGACGACTAAACGTCGTCGTCGTCGTCGGCTTTTACTTCCTCTTACGCACTCGAAGCCACTCGCCATATATACAAATACGCGTGCGATTGTTGACTTTGCCATTCTACGGCTATGCAACTTTTTCACCTTCTCCTCCATATGTGTGTTCGCAGATTATGCTTCCTCCATCACTTTGCGCCGTTCGCGTTCATGGCAGTGGTGTTCCTCGGACTCGTCGGGATCGTGGGTACGAGCGTCAGCTGGGCTATAATCATTGCTTCCATTATCACGACGATCGAGGTTTGGATTTAAGCGCTCGGCTCCGCCGAAAAAACAAGGATCCAACGTGAAGTCGCTATTATCTATACTTATAAAAAAAAAGTTATATTTATATACTCGATGCGTTGAGCAATCGACCGCAAGTCTTGCGCAATTCGCTCAGCTCAAGCACGAGCTGTATTTACAATCGCATTCAATAGGCTGAAAACTGGCTTCGTATATTATAACTTATAAGCATCTCTCTCTACACACATCTCTTCTCGAGATTTTCGATTTCGCGCCGATGAGACAAAAAAATAAATATCATCGACCAGATAATACTTTAAATTTCACTTTATCCTGCGCATGCCGTGTATTGCGACGAATTTTTATATTTTAGCATGCAAAAATCGCCCATAATCGACGAGTGGAAAAATTATCATCGTTGCTCGATGAGAAGGATGATGATTTTTGTCGACTAGGGAAAGGCCTGTCTCGATCGTCGTTGCCTGAAATTGCTCATTGCTATCTGGAAGATGGACACCGCTACCAAGGTCGATTATAAAATTGAAGCCTTTGCGAAATTTTATTTTGCTCTATGCGCGTGTCGATCGTCATAGTGGTACAGCATCGACTCTCGTCACTATCGTGCGAATGCGTTGTACTTATAAGCCAGTGGATGCGTATATTTGTTAAGCAAAAAAGTGTTACCTTCAATTAGCTGTAAGATAATTTATGAATGGGTTTTTTTTTTATATTGTTACTCTCGATGGTTTGTTTCATACCAAAAGTTGTTATACATTATTCCTACAAATAAAAGAATACGAACAAAGAAAAAGAGCAAAGATCTAAACTTCCATGCAAATTACCTTGCGCAGCATCAGCGGTAAAAAGCCGTGAGTGCATTTTTCACGCGCGCCACTGCAATTGCGACGCTAATTATTTTTTCCTTACTTTCGTCAGTGTGTACTCACACGGTGTAAATATCTAATTATTTTTTCGAGAGTTCGTCATCCTCGCTCGGTGTAATGACTTTTTTGTAGCTTCGTTTTGATTGACCCCCGTGCATAACTCCGAAAATCGTGCAACGCGCGAGAAAAGTAGTTCTCGGTCGGTGTGATTTACTACACCAGATTTTCAAAATTACACGATAAATGTCAAATAAATCCGGCGTAATCCTATCGCTCTCGCGGACCGATCATCGATCGACGCAAGTAAGGTGTAAAGAGGAGATAATCGCGTTTCCAAATCGTCAAGTTTATCGGTACACGCGGAGCACACAAGTCATTGATGAACGAACACGACGCAGATAAAAGTGGGTCTCGAGATATGACAATGAAAACAGGTAATGGTATTACGAGACGAGCGCAGTAATGAGCGAGTTATACGACGTGTAACAACTCGTCAGGTAGTTTTTTTTTCTCTCGTCATTATCCTCGCGCGAGTAGGAGTTAAAGTAGCTGCGGCGTGTGCCATTCGCGTCATTCGTATTATCGTTACGACGTGTGTGTGTGATTACACTTTATACATCTTCGCGCGCGCGCAACGTCGCGCGTACGTTGTCAGGCGTAGTTTTTTTTTTCATAAATATCACGAGAGTGTAGCAGAGCTCGGAAGATCGGAGCAGCTGCAAATACACAGACGCGCACACACACACGGACGGACGGACTCTTGTGTGTGTAGCGCGCCTAATATTATACATGGCTATATGTGTATATAACTGCCTGAGAGGTGGTCGGGGCTGTATATTCTAGTCGCTCTCTCGGTGTTTCGCAGCGTGCAGACACCAGTTCAGTTGAGTTTCGCAGGTTGCCGGCAACGCACGCCAAAACACGTGCTGCTCTCTCTCTCTCTCTGACTCTCTCTGCCAGTTCATTTGCGTGTCGCTTTGTTTTGAAATTCTTCATCAAAATAAACAAACGCCCTGCCAGTTGCAGATACATCGAACATCCGTAACGCGCTTGTGTTTACCTTGTTTCACGACGATAGCAGACGTCTGACATAACTTGTAGCAGCAGAATCAGCAATATGGAATCCGCGGTGGCTAATTACTACCAGGACAAGAGCGTCTTCGTGACCGGAGGCACCGGCTTCCTCGGCAGTGCCCTCATCGAGAAGCTGCTCAGGTGCTGTCCCGGCATCAAGAACATCTACTTGATCATCAGGCAGAAGCGGGGCAAGACCGCCGAGGATCGTCTGCCGGAAGTGCTCCAAAACTCTGTGAGTTTTTTTTTGTTTGGTATTTTTTTTCTGGCATGCTTACGCGAATAAGTGCGTTGTTTAGTGCGTTACCTCATATCTCTCTGGTATGGCTACATCTTACGTCTTGTTCTCTCTCTCTGTCTTTCTCTTACACGGCTTCAGCGATCGTTGCGTGCAAACACACATTATATACACAGAAATGTGTGAGTAATATTTGCAAGTATGGACCTCGACAGTTGCGATTGAGCTATAGCCTCCATAATTGCGGAGTTGCGTTTGCCGGACTCGCGAGCGCGACGTTGATTGTCTACGTACATACACACGTGCACAAGGGGGTTATTGATAGTTCGCCTTTTTGCATTGCCAATATATAAACACAGCACATGCACCAACACTCCGACGGCGGCTCTCCGCGTAGCGGCTGCAGCACGCGAGTGTTTGCTTTGAGCAGCGGCCTATTTTACATACCTGCCTTTCGTTCGCGGCTATCCTGCCGCACAGCAGTTTCAAAACGATTGTAAAAGTGACGTTATGAATCATTTTTATAAGCGCTCTTATGTCACGCGCTTTTTCGAATTTATTCTGTGGGTTACGAAGAATCTCCGACTAAAATTTAACTCGTATTTCAAAATGTTTTTAATTAAAGATGATAGCCAACTCTCGATGCTGAGTGATAATCGACCTTTGTAACAAATTTGATTTATTTGAATTGAATGCAATTTCAGTTATGAAAATTAAAAAATTGTAAAGCTTGTTAATTAATTTTTTCTTTTACTCATTCATACATACTTTTTTTACATTTATGAAGTACATTTCAAAAAACATTTCAATCATTAACTATCTATTCAATGATTTTCATAAATAAAACCATTTTTTGAGTCATTTTTTATGGGTTAACGATTATAAAAAAATTTACTATTTACTATTTTAGTAATTTACTATTTTTATAAATTTACTATTTGAAAAAATGTTCTAAATAAATTTTTATTCTCACAGGTCTTTGATAGACTAAGAGAAGAAGGAAAAACTGACTTATTCAAGAAAGTCATTGCTATCAGTGGAGATATTGGAGAAAAAGAATTGGCAATATCATCAGAGGATCTTGATACATTGTCTGAAAATGTTCATGTTGTATTCCATTCAGCAGCAACCTTGGATTTTGAAGCCGACTTGAAAAATACTGCTAATGTGAATTTACTTGGGACTCGACGAGTGGTTGAATTATGCAAAAAGCTCAAAAACTTTAAGGTATCAAATATTTTTTCTTTACCAGTACACTTTTGTTGAGATGAAAAATGTTTAATATTGTTATTGTTTGCAGTGCCTTGTGCATGTTTCCAGTGCCTATGTTAATTCCTACATTACAGAAGCCTATGAACGAGTATATGAAGCCCCTACAGAGGTGGAAGGATTACTAAAAAAAGTAAAGAAGTACGCCACCCAAGAGCTTATTCCAATGACAGCAGATATCATTGGAAATCATCCCAATTCATATACTTTTACTAAACATTTAGCTGAGCATGAAGTTGTAAATTCAAAATTACCATCAGTAATTGTTCGTCCTTCTATGAGTAAGTTTTTCTTTTTTAAATTGAAAAGAATATTATGAAAATAATTTTGATTGATTAATATGATCAATGAACTTTCAGTTGTGGGTGCTTGGAGAGAACCAATTCCTGGTTGGACTATTTCTAAAAATGGACCTCAAGGATTTTTGATGGGAGCTAGTAAAGGTGTTGTACGTCGCTTGCCTGTTGCTGAAAATCTTATATATGATTACATTCCAGTTGATATTGTGGTAAATTCTCTGGTAGTAGCACCTTATTCGGTTGAAAGAGATAAGTAAGTCAATTTTCAGACATGAAAATTCAATTAAGTTAAATGAATATTTTTGTATTAATCTCTCCTAAAATGTTAATATTCAACGTTTTTTTTTTACAGCCCATCTACAACCACAGTTTATCACCTTACATCAAGTACCTGCACACCTTTTAGATGGGCAGCTGTAACTGATAAAATAAATGGTTATCTGCACAGATATCCACTGGCTAGTGCTGTTTGGTATCCTAGTTTAAAACTGGTTCCATCTTTAACTCACTTTAGAATTTCTGCCTTTTTTGTACACATGATTCCAGCTTATATCTTGGATACTATTACTAGAATAGCTGGAGGTAGACCTGTGTAAGTTTGAAAGCTATTTTTAATACTTTGTAGTGAAACAAAGATGTTTATGTGACATTTAACATCAAAACTCCCAGCGCGACACGGAGCGGTATTATTCAGTCGAATCGCTAAATTTGTAACTCGCTGTAAAAGTACCTAAATGCACCCTGAAGAAAAAAGTAACCCATCATTTCGATGGAAAATTTCTTGATCTATCGATCTAGACTATTTAGAAAAATCTTAAAAATTAAGTTTTTGAGAAAATCAACCTTAAGGGTTTCTCAGAGATTTTTCCGAGGGAAATGGAAAAATTCGGGAAATCTGATATCACCATCGGAAAGCCGAGGAAATTTCCCATCGAAATAATGGGTTACTTTTTTCTTCTGGGTGCATTTAGGTACTTTTACAGCGAGTCACAAATTTAGCGATTCTTCTGAATAATACCGCTTGTGGCTGCGCTGAGAGTTTTGACGTGAAATGCCACTTGTTTAAAATTGATGACATAAATAATGTTTAATTATATTTTATAGATTGGTTCGTCTACACACAAGTGTGAATAAATCTCTTGACAAACTCGAAAAATTCATATTCACGGAATGGAAATTCCATAACACTAAGACTCTAGAATTGCATGAAACTCTCAATGATAAAGATAAAGATCTCTTTACTATGGATATTAGACCAATTGATTGGGAAACCTATTTCATTGATTTATCAAAAGGTGTTAGGGTGTATTTGAACAAAGAACCAATGAAAAATTTAAATAAAGCCTTGAGAAAAGATAAGATGTAAGTATTGAAAATATTTCTTGGTGTTTATAAATCGTTTTTAAAAAAGATTTGAAGTATGACTTTACACTAACCTTTTTCTAATCTGTTTCAGTTTACTAGTTCTTCATTTACTTCTTCAAACATTGATTTTGAGTTTTGTTTGGTGGTCATTCAAATCGATTTTTGGCATGGGCTGGGCTGAAACAGGAATGATTGTTCCACTCACATACTTCCTTATGAGTTTACTATAAATAACACTTCTTCGGGTGCAAAACGGAACTATATACTAAAAATATTTTAGTAGTTGATGATGTTACTTTTATAATGAAATTGATGAAAACGAAAAAAAATTTAATAAGCAATGTTATTCAGGCACATCAAAATTGTGCACTTTGATTTGTATGCTTAATATGAAAAATGTGTGCAGTAATTGAACACAATTATAACGTGCCTGAATGATACTTTGCCTTTTTATATCAACATCGTTATATTAAAAATATATTAGTGATATTAAACTGATATAATTTAATGACACATTGTAATAGTACATTTAATACATTTATTATATTTAACTTATTCAAAGATTTAAATTTATGTAATTTCAAAGCATTGATTTTGTTATATCACGAATGAATTTTTATTTATGAAAATAGATTTTTTAGGTGCTTCACAATTATATTTATATTTAAATTCAATTTCCCGGTGATGATTCAATCTCTTAATCGTATAAAAGGTGAAATGATTATTTCGTACTGCATATGTTTATACTTGACAATATTGAGTGGCTAATAAAAATATTTATGTATTTTATTTACTTTTGTTTTTATTTAGATTTTATATGATTGAGTACATTCAAATTTTACTTTAAATTGTTTTCTTATAACTATATTTAAATCGCTTGATTAAATAATTTCTAATTTTAACTGAAATCATATATTAAATACCAGATAGTGAAAATTCAACTCAATTTGAAGTGAATCACACTTGTGCGAATAGCATACAATCGCTATTATAAAACAATTGCGGTCTACTTAGCACGTATTTGGAGCACGGTTACCTGATAAACACTAAAAATCGGGGTGTCTTTTCTAAATTATTTACAGAAAATCGAATCTTTCAATTTTCAAGGCTCTCATTACACCCAATTATCACTAAATTAAAGCAAATTAATTTAAAGAATGCATTTCAATGACGCTCACCATGACTCAATATAATGCATAATTGTAAAGAGGTAATTCAGAGATAAGAAAATGATTCTCTCTGGACGAGGTTGATTTCCATCCATGGCACACTCAGAGTGACGATGCATTTTGTGCATCTATGTAAGTCACTGGAAATCCCCATACGCTTTAAAAAGGTTTTACGCGTTTCAAAACCACAAAATCGTTAATGGGAGGGAGACACGATTTGCGTGCATGAGTTTCCTTGAATTGAAAAAATGAAAATAAAAATGTATAAAAGCAGTCAAATCCTTCCTTGTGCATGACGTTAGTATACTTTGATACAAATAGTGACGCAAAATATGATCGTTTTATATTTTTCATTTGGGTTTTAAAAATCACATCTTTTATCCATACATCGAACACGTTAAAATTTCAAAATTTCAAATTCACTTTTTGAATTTAATAGCAGTTCATATCGATTCAATTGTTTATAAAAGTTTGACTTTATAAACTTTACTAATCCGTTTGTAATGCGACTCTAAAATGAAAAATTAATCGATATAGTCAAATTTGGATTTCAATTATTCAAATTAAATGCAGGATATATGTATGCATTTTATTCGATTAATTGTTATTATAGCATTAATTAATAATTTAACTTTATTTTAAAAAATGTACACCATTGGAAGCAATAAAAGAATATTCAGTTTCTCATTAAAATTAAATAGCTGATTTTACAGATAAACCCATTTATTTATTCAAAGATTTGTGATATTGCGCAATGAATAATCGAGCTCTGAGAATCGACGTTGTATCATGCAATGTTCATTTTAAAGATTTAATGGTTATCTGATTTTTTACATTTTACAGTTTCAGAGCGATTTTAATTTCGAAATTAAGAATTTGGAAGAGTTAAATAATTCTTTACATTCCGTCGAGAAACAGATGTAACTGGCGCAGTTCGTGAATGATTTTTGCCTTTATTAAAAGTTTTTTAGATTTTTTTTTGTCAAAATTGGTATACAATTTATAACGGTCTTTGATTAGACATATTTTTGAGCGCTATTAATTGTACCAGTAGTTTTTTCTACATCGAATGTGAAAGTATCAAAATTGAAACGAACAAAACAGTACAAAGCAAATGAACTTTAAACATATAATTTTTATAAAATGAAAACAATGAAATCGAAGTAAATTTCAATGAAAGTTCATCTTAAAATGAAAATTTTTTTTTAATTTGTTCAAAAGGACGTACTCCGATCAAAGGAACAACTAGATCTTCATTTTTAAATGATAAATGGTTAGAAATCGGCAGTATCAACTTTAATTTGAGTGAAGTAAATCAAATGTTCTTATTCACCTTAGAGCTATAGAGCTGGGTCATTGTTTCTTTCTTTCTTTCTTTCTTTCTTTTTTTTTTTAATCAATCAAAAGCACAATATGCGCATCGGGTGCGAGGCAGGCAGGGTAAATGGTAAACCAAAGAAGAACCGGAAAAATGTATATAATACGATCGTATACGTACCGAGCCGAGAGGGCCTGGCGTAAAAAGCATAAAGCACGAGCCGATAGCCAATACGAAGTCAGTCGGTTGGCGATCGACGCACGCGTCGCAGGCCTTCCCTCGCAACCGAGCACACACACAAACACACACTTACACAGTTACCACAGCACAGGCTGTATAACATATAAAGCGTATAATACATCTTTTGCACCGCGAGTTACTCCGCAAAGTCGCTTTTGCGCGATTGTGATTGTGCCTTGGCCCTGGAAGAGCGACGCTTTTTTTTATCCCTCTTTGGCTTTCGGGTAGATATACCCTTGAGTCGTTTTGCTGCGGCTGTTGTTTCTCCGTGGGGACCGGATACGAGTGGAACAATACGAGTGCTCGAGGTAGGATACGTTTGCTTTTTAAGAATTTTGTTTTTTTCATACATTTTAAGTAATTAACAATTGGAAATTTTAATAATCAAAGACACAAATCTGTTCGAGAGAATGTTCACATGAGAAAAAACTCAAGTATACACGTGTACTGTAGCCTGTGAAATTCTTTGATCATTAAAATTGTTATTTATGTCTTATGCATCCAGTTATTTAAACGAATTATTGATGGATATTTGCTAAGCGTCGGGCAAATATTCATATATGGTGCACACACATCGAGCCGTGACCAAGATATACATGTGCATAAAGCTCTGCAGCTGGAGGGGTTGGCTCATATCAGAACATTATGTCTCAACATCGTGTATATATCGAGAGCTGCTACCTGCGTCGACGCGCCTTTCTAATCATTTATAGTTATGGCAATTTTCTCGTATACATAAAAATCCAGAAGGTCGCATTATAAGAACAAATTGGATGCAGGCATTTCTTATATGCGGCGCCTGCTCTCTCTCTCTACACGCACCGGTCAGTCTCCATCATTGGTTCAGATGCAGGAAGACATAAAAAATTGTTGTTTTCTCGCGGACGATTTTCCGTGACGTACACACCCCCTTCTGATTTTTCCATCGTTTCGGGCAATTACGCGATATCGACCGCGGTGCGAACTTCTCTTCCGCGCGTGTCACAAAGTGAGAAAGAGACATGGATTTTCCATCGACAAAGTAAAGTAGCGTCGGATTATAATTTTTTCGTTTCACGCGTGCTAACCGCCACTTATACTTACGTATGTAATCGCGGATCATCAAGATTAGTGTAAAAAAGGAAAAAATCGATGCACCGACGCGCGTTCGTTCGATCCCGGCATAATGTATCGACGAACGCGCGAAGATGCTGCAACGCGTCGTGGTTAATGAATATATTATACACGCGTAATTATTATCACTGCGCCTACGAGCTTGGAAGTTGTGAATGTAAATTGATCATTTTATACCGCGTGTATCAACACGGTAATTTTTCTGCATTTGCTTATAAAAAAAAAAAAATAAGTTACGCAAATGCAGAAACATGTGTGTACATCAATTGAAAAATCAGCGCGTAAACCGACGATTAGTATGATTAGAGCCAGCTCCTGGTCAGGCGTATCGCACGTACTACAATGTACGCAGGTGTATGATAAATAATGTGCTCGTACACTGTGTGCAGTTCCGAATCGCCGGGCAATTTGTTACATTGACGTAATTTAAGAGCGAGTCGTCACTGCGTAATAATACGTGCCGCATTATGACAATCTCCGCGCGCGCCTCGTGCGTATTTTTTGACCAAATTGAAGCGTACAAACATCGTACTTCTTTGTCAGTTGGGATATGTCGTAATAATTTCTCTAGAAAAATTCACGTAGTCTCCGAGTCCGAGCGGCGAAAACATCGAATCTTTTTAATTTCCCAAAAAACGCGTGGATATGTATACCGCTGATTAATCGATCCGTAAATCCAAATGTAAGGTAACGTAAACCTCTCTTGATTATTGCGCTTTACGAAAGTCAAGCTGCGCGCACAGAGAACCCGCATTGCCGCAATCACGACCTAATGATTTAACTATTATTTTTATTTTTCGCTCTGACCAGTCGATCATAATTTTGCTCAAAGCTGCGCGACCCAAATGCACGCGATGGTATAGTTTTTTCATCAATATAGCTGTATCTTTTTTTTTTCCTGAATGCGAAACGATCGTCATTCCAATGTAGATCGTCGTCCAGCCGACACAAGACATTGCACGCAAGGTGATTCACGTACGCGAGGGTATTCAGAAATAAACTTTGGGTCGCGATGTTTTGTTTCGCGAAAAAAATTTGCAATTACAAGGAGACAATAGAAACAAACACTATAAATAATCTTGAATTCGAATGTGGGAGACGCTTTGAATTCCTCTTTAAAATATAAAATTCACCACGCGAGTCGCGCCACGCGTATATTATTCATCTGAGCCATTGTAATCACCTGTTGGCGCGCGGTCGTAAATTTTGCAAACTGGCCGACGACGTTTCATCCGCCGACGGCCATGCAAATCGACGCACTCGTTTTTATCGATGATAATGCCACACCTGCAGGAGTTATGAAAAAAATCTCGGTGACATCCTCGCTTTTGATAGCAAAATAACTTGGGACTATTCGAAGCTATTTTTTTTCTTTAATTTGTCATTTAGCCGATTATTTGACCCGCGAGCCTGTCTCTTCGCAATGAATTGACCTTTGGATCGCTTTAACATATTTTACAATATTTATTCGGAACTGAGGGAAACGAGAATAAGAACGCCAGCGCGTGATTAAAAAGACCATCCGGTCAGACTTTCCTTCTAACAAATTTTACCATTATTTTGTTGAGGCATTTACACAAGTCAAGCAACGAGAAAAAAAATAATTCAATCGATTTTTTCAGGAGCTAGAGTAAAGATGGACGTCACCGAGACTAGCAAAAAAATACCCAGCATCCCGGAATGGTACCGAGGCAGGGAAGTTCTCGTCACCGGTGGTACGGGCTTCATGGGCAAATGTTTGGTGGCTAAGCTGCTTTTGGACTGTCCGGAGGTGGAAAAAATTTACCTCGTCGTCAGAGAGAAAAAAGGAGTTTTCGCGAAGAACAGACTGACACCGCTTATACAGGTATTTGAACGATTTGACCCCTGCACTGCATCGATCACAATTCGCGTACGTTCAACTTGTCCAAAGGCCAACGAAATCGCGAATGAAATAACAAAACAACGCCCTTTGCGTTCGCGTCCACGGTCAGCCTTGATATACACCACTCGATCGTCCGATCACGCGAATTTGTTGCACTTTTACTTTCCAATATTCTGCTTGATCTGAATGGACTTGGCTCTTCGCGACGCTCAAAGATACAAACATGTTGTGAAAATAACTGAGAAAGTATTGTGCCCTTGGTGTGATATTATGACGCTTCGAAAGAAAACAGTTATATTCGCGAAATGCATAATTAATTGAAATCCTCGTTTTCAAGGCTAATTTTTAATAATCTCATAAAACCATTAAACGATTAACCGATCTGACCACATATTTATATGTTTTCACTTTCACGTCGGACAAATAGTAATTTCCATTAGCAAATAACCATTCATGTATATCATTATAAATATAATAATAATAATCCTAATGCAATAATAAAAAGTTTTAATATTACATCAAGCTCTGGTAATTGAACGGTATTTAAAAATAGACGTACAATTCGATGTATAACTTTGCGATTGACGCTTATATTTATTTTCAAACAAACGAATGTATGTTTGTAAATTTGTCATGTAATGATATCGATTTCGATGCTATTGTTAACCCGCATGTATCGATGATTGCTTTTAACCGCCTGGCCAAAATATAACTTGCTGTCGCAGCACGTACGCCGCGTGTATGAATTTTTACGCGCTTTGTCAGCTACGGATATTATCATAATTCAAAAGTGGAACGTAAATTTTAAAAACCATAATATATTTGCTGTTTTTTTCAATGAAAATGTATCATAACAAAAAATCCATTTTTATCCTTGTGATATTAAAATTATTATTTATAAAAAAATATGAATGTTTGCAAGTGTTTTCATTAAAATAATTAGAGCGTGAAATATGTTAAAGTAGATATCGTTGCTCAAGCAAATGACAAGGCAACTTTCTTTCGAATAGTTCAAAAAAGTTTCAAGTTTTAAAAATGTTTGCATGGGGTCAGCTGCGATCTAAAAATGAATTGAAGCAAAAAGCATTTGTTGGAATTTTTTTCTAGAAATTTAATAATTCTTTTTCATAAAAATATTTTCAGCAAGAACCATTCAGACAGATACGTGAAAAATACTCGTCGAGATTGAAAAAGCTATGCGTCGTCGCTGGCGATACAACATTAGACGGACTAGGAATGTCTCAAGCGGACGCAGAACTACTGAAAAATAATGTCAGCGTCATTATTAATATGGCAGCCAACGTGCGTTTCGATCAACCCCTCAAGAATGCAGTCACCATGAACACAAAAGGCACTATGAACGTGATCGCCTTCGCGAAACAGGTTGAATACTCGATTAAATATACATAACAATGTAAATGTCTTTTTCTTCGTATTTTTAACTAAAAATTAAATCAAACGATCGCGTATAGGTAAAAAATCTCGAGTCATTCGTTCACGTGTCAACGGCCTACTGTCATTGCAACGTCCCCGAGCTCGAAGAGCGCTTCTACTCCTTGGAAATGTCACCCGAAGAAGTCATCAAGATCGTCGACCAGACCTCCGACGAGGTGCTCGAAACGATGACGGCAAAGCTGCTCGGCGAGCAGCCCAACACTTACGCTTTCACAAAAGCTCTGAGCGAAGACCTCGTGAGGAGATCTGGCCTACCTGCCGCGGTGGCGCGACCGTCGATCGGTAACGTAGTATTTTACTGACTGCCGATTTTTAACCGATTTTCCCGCTGTAGATTTTCAATAAGTTTCTCTCGCTTGCCGCGCTGCGAGTTGCCGACTTGTGGTGCGTTCGAAAAACTTATAGAAAATTTTGTTTTACAGTTTCCGGATCATACAAGGAACCGGACTACGGATGGGTGGACAACATGAACGGGCCGACCGGCTTGATGGTCGGAGCGGGCAAAGGCGTGATAAGGACGATGCTGTGCAAGACGAGCTGCACCATCGACGTGATACCGTGCGACATGGCGGTGAACGCGACCATTGCCCTGGCTTGGCAAACCGGCCTCGAGAAGCCCAAGATACCGACCGTCATGAATCTGACGTCGAGCGGCGAGAATCCCATCACGTGGAAATACGCGCTGGACACTGGCCGAAAGCACGTCTTGGCCAATCCGTTTTCAGGTACGTCGCGGGACTCTACATCGCACGTTGCGATTCCTCGCCAATGTAATTGACATTTTCATTTAAAACAATGTTACCTCAGGTCCATTGTGGTATCCGGGCGGAGGCATGACTTCTTCAAAGCTCCTACACATAATATCCGTTTTCTTTCTACACACCATACCCGCTTATTTTCTGGATGCTTTGATTATGCTGACAGGAAATAAGCCATTTTTAGTCAAAGTCCAGGCGCGCGTTACTTACGGCATCAATCTAGTTTATTATTACACGACCAAGGAGTGGGTTTTCAAGTGAGTATATGTCTCTCCCGTTCGCTGTAATTGTCTTTCTTTGCATAGCTTGGAAAAACGAATTTTTCATTCTGAATTTCATCGGGCGCGTGTCTAGTTTCGTCACTTTTTTCTCGACAGACGAATCGTCGCTTAACGAGTACGCACACACATAAAAGAGAGAAGAAGAAAAAAAACGAGGGGGGAAAACGCGAGGCTCGCGCGCACACCTTTGCAACGACCGATAAAATGAATTGCAAACTGAATGAATTACAACACACCGTCTCTCCGGCGCGCGCGCGAGAGTCTCTTATTCAATGCTAATACCCGGTCAGCTGAAAGCACTGCTGCGTACGTGTGTATAGCAGCTTTAGCCATGCATATAGCCGTGCGCTCATACAGACCAGGGGGCATTAGTTACATTTGCTGCTCTTTTCTCTTTTATATCGCACACGCCGGCGCGAACGCGATATCGACGCCTCGCGGCCATTATCGTCCGCGCGTGTATAAGCTGTGATAATTGCATAGTCGTTCGCGAGCGAACAATATTTGCCTTTGACTTTTTTTCCTTTTCTTCTCTTCGTGTCAATAGGCTAATCACTGCGTATGGACTATAAGCTATGAGCATACGCATAATGGGTAATTTGTTGATGACTGTCCTCGCGATACGCCTTGATAATATGCTCTTCTTCATTTTTTTTTTCAGAGCTCAACCTTAATCGTACCGTATTTATTGATTTTTTTTAATGTTTTCGCTCCACAGAAATGACAGATTGAAGGCTCTGAGAGAAAGTATACTACCCGAAGACAAAGAGAAATTTTTCATGGACATCAATGTGATCTCGTGGGACGACTACCTGCTAAAGTACATCCTGGCGACGCGCAAGTATTGTCTCAAGGACGATCCCTCGACCCTGCCCAGGGCCCGCCGAGTTTTTGCCTACCTCTACACCATTGATTTATTCGCCAAGATCTGCTTCGTGTTTCTCATCGGCTGGTTCTTGTATTCGTGGATGGTGTCCGAAAAGATGACGATCGCAGCAAAACCCGATATGGCGTGGACGTAAATCTTCTTTGAAAATCGTGCCACGAAAATTTACGATCTTGCTAATGAAACTATATTAAAGTTGTCGCTATTTTTCAAGTCACTTGAGAAAAATTTTGCCGTTTAAAAATTGCTAATTGATGGTTAATATTGGAAAAAAACTTTTCTAAAAATAACTGATATTGATGCAACTTTAATCTAATGAAGGACTGAAAATCTTTTTGGATTGATTAATCCTCTTGAAGGACATTTTTTAATAAATCGAAGCAATGTGCAGAAATTCTAAATGTACATTTTTCATATAATAAGTCTTATGAAATATTTTTAAACATTTATTTTTATCTCCTGGATTTTTTAAATCTTAATATTTGACGATTATTTCGTATATTTGGTGCTATCGGTCATTGAACACGTTGATAATTTATGTATACTTTTAATAAATTTAAAGAATTTTTATCTCTATGTGAAGATTTATTGATAGTTTTTACCTCTTTTACTAATAAAATGCTAAATGCTCGTTAGAGAATTCAAGTAAAAAAATGTTTAATGTAAAAAGTAAAAAATGTTAAACAATCGTGACGTAACTGGTTATGATTTGATCGGCATATATATTCAAGCGCGTCGCGAGATACATAGTGATTCAAGTGTGCAGCACATGCTCGAAGAAGAAGCCAGAGGATAATTACCTTTCCGGTACGATACAATAATGTGTGTTGCCTGCGCGATCTTTGACAGGCGAAATTTCCATCGCAAGCGCCAATTACGACAGCTTAAGCGACAATAAGAAACGTTCGGGAACATTAAGATGCATTTACATTTTCAATGACGCTGTTGAATGAGCCTTTTGTGGCGGAAAACACTGTTGATATTTGGGACTCGTACACTAAAACTTGTGTACATAATCAGCCTTATAAGTACTCATAACTCGCAACAATATTTTAAAAAATTATTTTTATTAACATTTTATTGGTGGTGAGCCCAATTTTCAATATGAATGTGGAATTTCGTGGTTGTATAATGAAAATCTTGTTTGACCCATATAAAATTTCGCGTGATCGGTTATGATGAAACGAAGATGAAAAATTGTATCGAAGAGGATCGAAGAAATCCTTACAACTGGGTCATTTTTTCGCATCTGATCATTAATTTGATATTCAGAGATAAATATTAAATTGCGTGTAAAATTGTAAAAAAATGCATTTCAAGAAATATATCCTTGCCAGGATGTGTAAGGACGTCTGGAACAATTTGTAAGACAATCGTCAATTGACTCGTTTTTTTTTTTTTATAAATAAGGTTAGATGAAACTTACGTTATAAAATGAACGAATAAAATAAAGCATCAAATTAACTAATCTTTAGCTAAAAGTTATTGCGCTCTTCTTAGGAGGAAAGATACGTGCGAAAGTCCTCTGTATCCTGAAATACGTGACGAAACATCGAAGACTAGGGTGAGCAACTATTCACACTTACACAAAGCCTACACAGTTGCGTCATTTTGCAGCCAATATCTACGCGTATGCACATGATACTGTGCTCGATCGTTGATCGCTTCACGCACAAATGCCTCAGATTATCATTTTCGACATTATTTCTTTTTAATGATTCATATATGATTCCCAGGATTTCGATACTAGACATTTTTAATGTATCATGGATGATACTTTTGACCGGGTCATGCTCGGATTTATAGAAAATATATAGAGTTAACTCATTTTATAAATAAACCAGGTTTGCCTGTCAATCATTGGTTATTTATATTAGTGTCGTGCATTTCTTATTGAAAATGATTAATTTTGATATCATAAAAAATCAGAAAACTTTGAGCAATATATTTTTTACATCGATCTATTTATAAAATCAACATGGAGTTTAAATGAATTTGTTTAACAAATATTTGAATAACGTACTGTATATTATTGATTTTTAACTAAATTCATGGCATACGATTAAAGAAAGACGATTAAAATGATAAATGTTATCCATTGAAAATTTTTCGAAAATTCCATTTTTGTAAAAACGTCATGGTCTGTCTGGAGTTTCGTTCCTTAAAATCTGTTGTTCTTTAAACTAATATCCTGATTAACTTATATTTAACATGAATCGATGCTAATAATAGATCCACAAAATATTTAAATTTTCTGTGCCTTTGTCGTCATATATTTTTTATTAATGCTAGTTCGTTAGTGTGGCTACGTCATGACAAAAATAAAAGTATAGCATGCGGTTAAAAATGACGCGAATCGAATCCCAGGAAAGTTTCGCTGTAAACTTTTGTCCCAAAAAAAGTTCTTCCCGCAGTCTTTTAATCATAACAGATAAATTTTCTAAAATATAATTTCTTCCCACCTCTAATAAAAATGAAAAAATATATTTCAATGAACGATATCTTGCAGCTATTGTGCATTTCGGAATAATTGCGCAAATAATTATTTTCTCTTTTCTTTTGTGCAAGTAAAAAAATGGGTAAAACTAAATTAGCCGAGCTAATCTGTACAATGTGTTAACTTGGAAGAGTATAACTGGATAAATTTTATGAAAAGTTTTTTACATATGCAATTCATATTTGATGTAACAAAGGATGGGAAAACCCACATTCAATTAGTTTAATATAGCATATAATTTGTAGCTCGTGGTGAAAACAAATGAAACACTGTACTCTCGATGAGAATTAATATAGCCGTGTATAGGATAATTTTACTATGTAAATATAATTAACTTAACTTTGTATTTTATATTTGGGTTGATCAGGTGGTTTGCACTTTACATATGGCTTTGTACATTACAATTGGGTCAACCGATTTTTTACGCGCCAATAGACTTAAATGGTTTTTGGTGTCACATTAAATCACCCAGAAGTTTTTTATCAGTCCTTCGACGAGGAGAAGCAGCTACTGTTCAGGTCGCACCGCATTAAAATTTGATGAATCTCATTATGATCGTCTTCATTACTGCAAGGCTGATTTTTTTGATACGTCGAGCCTCAATAAACGACTGTAGGTTATTGCGTCAGCGCATGTAGCTGTGAAAATATTGGCACTCGAGGTATATAGAATATGCCAACGACTGGGAGTGACCATAAGATGTTTTTCAAAAAATTACATCTAAGTTCTCTAAAAAAAACTGTTGCAACAAAATTGAGAAACTTTTTAGCATCGTTTGACATAGGCTCGTCAACTTATTAAATCGTCATTTGTAAGACTGGTTTCACTCTGTAAGTTGCAGAAATTTTTATACATTAGATTTGAAAGATTTATGTAACATTATAAACTATTATTGGTTAGCATATAAATCTACCTTAAAAATGTGTTGCGATTGCACATTGCAAATTTCAATTCAAGTCTAAATCATCGCTAATTTCTTGTGTTATCTGTGTATGAAATTCGCAATATTTTAAAATGATAAATCAATCATAAATCGAAAAAAATGAGACCTGTGAGAAGTGTATTTTTGAAAAATATTTATTAGTAATTAATCGTGACCATGAAAAAAAGTAATTTTTCAAGTATCCGCAACAATGGTTTCTCCCTTGTTGCACATAAAATTCGAAAGATCTGTTTTATCTAATTTACTATCATTAATCTAATACAATTTACATTATTTTAATACAAAATTTGTCTGAAAAATATAGAAATAAGAAAATAACAATGGGGATTGAAAATACTTTTTGATTATGATTTAACATAAATAAGGGTTCAAATTCTTAAAGTTCTCAAAATGGGTCGAGAAAACTTAAATGAAATTCTAAATAATTTAAAATAAGATCAATCAATAGCAGTGAAAATCAAAAATGCCGATGATCGATCAACAATAAGCTCTAACACTTATCAGCCTTCATGTAGTAATCATTCCATGATGATTGGAACCGTTGATTGGAATATTGAAAGATCAGCAACAATCATCAATACAAAGACAAAACTGAGTTAATATTTAAATTTTGTACGAAAAGTAATTAGATTTATGGGAACAATTTTCTAAAATTGCACAGCCTACCCACGTGATTGCAGAAATCTTCATTGCGTCCAAATGACTCCCGACAGATCATACTCTGCTGATAACTTAAGATCATTTACTAAATGTATGTGATTTTTAAGGTTTTATCTTTTTCTAAATGATTTTTGACCAATCTTGCATTCGAAGGGTTTGTTAAATTATTAGTAAATTAAATTGTTTGTAACATTCTGATATCCAAATGATTTGTGACAAACGTTGCAATCAAAGGGTTTGATCCGATTATGTACTGCATTCAAGTGAGTTTTAAAGTTATCTTTGCGGCCAAATGACTTGTGACAAATATCACACTAGAAGAGTTTACTGAGGACTAGAGTTTACGGCGCGCTACGCGCGCATTATACTACGTCTATGTCAAGTTGCGCATGCAGACGGCGGTCGGCTGACTGCGGTGTCGTTCGCGTAGCGTAGCGTATAGCCGCTGGCGTAAGCCAATCAGAAGCCGTTTTATCTTGGCTTCACTTTTAGGTCCATCTCTTTTTTATAAGTTAGATCATGTACTGCATTAATGTGAGCTTTGAAATGAACTTTTTGTCCAAATGATTTGTGACAAATTTTACACTCGAAGGATTTGCTTTGATTATGTATTACAATTATGTGACGTTCGAGGTGAACTTTTTGTCCAAATTATTCATGTCAAATCTCACATTCAAAAGGTTTGCTAAGATTATGGACTACATTTATGTGATTTTTGAGATAATCTTTGCGGCCAAATGATTTGTGACAAATTTCACATTCAAAGGGTTTGCTCCGATCATGAACAGTACTTTTATGTCTGTTGAGGTCAGTCTTGTATCTAAATGATTTGTGACAAATCTCACAGTTGAAGGGTTTGCTTCGATTATGTACTGCATTTAAGTGAGTTTTAAGGTAGTCCTTGCGGCCAAATGATTTGTGGCAAATGTCATACGGGAGGGGACTACTTCGATAATGTTTTGCATTCACGTGACTTTTAGAGGTTCTTTTTCGTCCAAATCCTTTAGCCTTTAAGTGATAGTTCTGAACTTGGGTCTCTATTTTCTCAACAAGTTGATAACTTTGATACTCAGTTTTGCAGGTGCTCGTCGATAAAAGTTTCACTTCAGGTTTAACATTTTTACAACAGGTAGGAAACTTGGACACTCAGTTTTGCAGATACTTGTCGATAGAGACGGCAGTTCAGGTTTAACGTTTTGGCACTCGAAATCTATGAATATTTTTGCATCTGCCTTTTCATGTAACTCCATAATCTCATTTATGTGATTTTCCTAAAATTAAAATTGTAAAATAGTTTTTATCGTGGAGTACAGAAAGATAATTAAAATCATTGAACTCACTGATGATTTATAAAACGGAAATCTTTCAAAGTGTTTGACTTCGCAAGAGTCCACTGGATTGTAATCATCATTTTCGCCTAGATTTGGGCAATTATAGTTCGGCTCTTCCTTTACTCTAAAAAAAAACAAATTTGTTGAAGCACACGCTCGAAAAAATATGGCATGTACAAAAAATGTTATACCTCATTGTTTCCTCTCTGTTTTCCATCACTGTATAAAGATATTCACTGTGGATTTTCACTATTTTTACTAAAAAAAATATTCTAGGTTATATGCTTCGAGTAGCCCACAATATGTCTCAATTGTAACTATGGTCCTACTTATACTCTTTTAGATCCTCGCCAGCGATTGAACCACTACTCGTTTAGCGAGGTTATCCTGCGATTGTGATAGCTCTTCAATGATACTCTATATCTCTGCCGTCGACTGGTCTCAGAGTTATGTAAAAACATAGGCCAACCAGCGTTTAAAACAGTCAGCTTACATTAAAGGGTATACTGTGACTGTCATTTACAATCTTGACCTATCTTTCTACACAACTTTGACTGGCTTTACGCAGTATTTGCGATGGGCAAAGTAAACCTCTAATGCCTGATCAAGGCCATTTTAAATCATTTGAAGTATTTACTATATACCCGGAAAAAACTACATTAAAAAACGATTTTAATATCAACTTTATTTACTTAAAAAATTGCAATGCAAAAATTTGGTGGGATTGAACTTTCAATTGATTGGTGTGATAAAAAAATGCGATTTTACTTCAGACTTTTAACTACAGAGCATCATTTCTAGATTTATTTTCTGTTTTTTACAGTTATTTTTACAACAATTTTATAATTCATTCATAATTCTTTCAGCTTTCAAAAATGAATATATAACCAAGTTCTAAGTTTAGATTCACTAAAGGCTCAGAAGGGTGGTTGGTAATAATTCAAATTTTGTAACTTTCAGTATTACAAGCTTTTTTTGATCATGTGTTTATATTCATTCAAAAGGTTGCCTTCTTTGCTATCAAAAGATATTTTTAGAAAATTTTTTTAATGTGTTATTTTCATAAGTAAACAAAGTGAGAATTTTTCTTAAATGGTCGAGTACTGAAATGACTTCCAAAAAACGTTAGGAATACAGCTTAATAACAGAAGTTTTTACAATATGAAATATTTTCATTATATCGCTCATTTAAAATCCTCACTTACAAACAAATATTTGTTATGCTCAATGCATTCCCTCCTCTTAAATCCGAATAAATAGCATGAATATTGGAGAAAAAAAAATTATTTACGAGAGAAGTTACCGATTTACCAATAAATTCTGAATATTGAAATGATCGACCGATGAGAAATTTCACGATCCCATGCTGCGTCGAAGTTTACTCGAGGAGGGCGAGAAATTGCGAAACAACCCGTTGGTCCTTCGCGATGAGTACCCTCAACGTAGAAGAAGGAGGAAAAAGTAATTTGAAGAAACGAGAGTAAGAGAAATTTGCGAGTAGGAGAGAGAGAGAGAGAGAGAGAGAGAGAGAGAGAAAAGCAGGACATGGAGTGTCCCTGGCTCTTCTTCTGCGTCTGTGCTTATAATAGAGCGCAAATTTTTTCGGGAGGGAGAAGACATAATGAACGCAGGCTGTGCACGTATACACACAACTCACCTGAGTCGCGCTATATGTATTGGTACGCGCGGCCCTGGGACGAAATAGCCGCGCGGAGTAGAATGGCGAGTGCACGCGGCAATGTTATAGAGTCGATCGCTTAAACGACGAGTTCGCCAGTCGCGGTTTGGGATTCGCGCCCGCAAGACACCTACGGTCAGTTTGCTCGTTGTTGTTTTTTTTTTTTTTTCTTATTTTTCGTTGGTTTTCGTTTTCCTTTTGTTCGATCTCCTTGATGTTTCGCGCGTCGGGTTCTTTCGATTTGTGGGCGTTTGTGAGAATACCCCGTCAGTGACACACAGAAACCAGTTCAATCGACTCGAAAGAGAAACCAATCCTCCGAAAAGAAAATTTTTATAATTAGAAGTGGCAGAAGAGAGACATTTGACAAAATCGCTGCAGCTGGCCTTCACCGATCGCTCCTCTCTTTCAACCACCTGTAAGTGCGCTTATCAGTTTTTCTTTGACCAAAAACCGCAGTCGTACTCTTACCGCGAGTAAAACTGCCAAATTTTCTGTGCTCCTACACGTGCTTCGCGAAATTTCCGCGATTGCGTCGCTCGTGAGCTTTTTCAGACTTTTTCTATGATTATTCTAATTAACGAAAGCGAACGTGCGCAAATTTATATACATATATCCTAGCCGTGTACCTAAATTATAAACGCGAAACGCGAATGTGTGTCAATATATATATGTATACACCTCACGCGTACGCTCTTATTTGCGCGAGTTTAAGCACTTTTCGATTGAACGATAAACGGGTTGTTTCGTCACCATATGACTTTTTCAGCGGAATTCAGCGCACTAAACCCCGGCGCTCGCACTCGCGCGATGTAGGACTCTTGTATACATTACATTCTTTGCAACTTTTTAAGTGGGTCAGCAAATATTTAAACCATATTTTATTTTTACTTCGTTGTTCCACTGTTTACAAAATACATCATGATAAAGGGGAGACTTTTTCCGCGATTGAAACGAATGAAGAATTTTTTTTCCACTTTGTTGTGCGAATAAAACGCGACGAGCCTTCGCACGAATAATATACATGTATGAATGGTTAAGAATTGAAAGTGAAATTTTGTTGAGCTGTGCCTCGAAAATCGACTGCCGGTGGATCGCAGGGACCTTGAAATTCTAAAAGAACGTGAAACAGAGCCTGATTCGTACGTGTGAGACGCAAATTTGATTTTTTTTATAAATAAAAATTAACATTTACGAGAATGTTTTATGTTAATTTTAAAGGATAAAGTGCAAATTATGTGATATTATTTTAGTAATGCAATTCAATTAATCGAAAAAAAAATAATAATAAAAATAAAAAAAATTTTAAAGTCCATAAAAATTTGATCAAATTTCAAGTATTTTAAATTTTGCGAACATCATTTGTTCTAGTCATAAAATGTATATTGAATACAGCAGAGTCTAAATCTAGGTTGAAAAATGCTCCCTGCAGCTACGAAGAAAAACACTTTCCTTTTAGCGCACATGACTCAGTACACGCAACGAGTATAATAAAGACAAGTCTATTAGCCAAAAATTAGCAAAAACTATCATGTAAAAAACGTTTGCGTTGACGTAATGTTTCAACGGGGAAATGACCAGAGCATCATATCAATTTTTTAAGGAACACGTGATTTAAGTAATATCGAATTTGAAGTTGCACAAATGTATTATAAAAGTAAGATCTATTGTTTTTATAAATTATTTCAGAAAATGGAAACGTCAAGTAGTTTCCGGATTCAAGCCGAACTACATCCTTACTATGTGCGCGTGCCGAGTAAAGCGCTTTTAGTTAATTTACAAAATTTCTAAAAATATGAATAAAAAATTTAGATACCAGTACTGATGGGATCTGCTTGTTCGTTATCTTAATTCTCATAACGTTTGTATCGTGAAAAAAATTTATAGACTTCGAAAGCATAATATCATTTGTGATGAGCTATGAAAAAAAGATATTTAAAGTACGATTAAGCTCTTCTCAAACCTTGAATCAGGTGACATTTATGATGACCATCATTAACTTTTTATGTAGAGTTTAATAGTGAAGACTTTTCATGCTAAATGATGTTGAGAAAAGTTTTTATTTGATCAATCAAATATACTGATCTGATTAGGTTTAAAGCGAAAGTTATTGCTATTTTTCCTCATAACCATTAGCATTTGAATTAAAGCAAACAGCAATGTATGTAATTAATTAATTGTCTTCTTTATCCAATTTTAAAAATACTTTTTTTTTAAATACTTTAAATAAAATGTATCGTATAATATTATAATTACCCTTTTTTTATAATAACAATTTTTTAGTCGCCGAGAAAATTTTCTTGCTTCAGTTATTCTTGAAACTTTTTTACTCAATAACTATGGTTACCATACATTTTTCCGTGAGAAAATACTTAAGAGGGTGTGACTGTTAAAAAAAAACTGCTCGTATGCAAAGTTTGTCGCTTCGGTAGCAAGATGTTATTTTTTAATTAACACCGCTATGAGTAAACGCTTCTGCGCTGTGATATTGGATATCGCGTGATAAATTGCCAATGATACAATATTACATTATTAGAGAGTTTTCATACATACAATTTACAGTTTTTTACTCACGAACTTCACTTACGTTCAGTTGCGCCTAATGCCGAGCACTTGCAATACATCGAGGAGCACACATTCTTCCTAGAATAAAACAAATTTTTCGCAATGAAAATTGAATTGCAAATGGGAAAACGTATTCCGAGTATCTTTTGGGCTGAAGTAAAATCGAAGCAGTGAACTAAAAATTATAAATCGGCAGTGTCGGGTGGGATTCGAAAGAAAAAAAAAACATTGTGATGTTAAGTCATCGCCGCAGTGCACTTTCACAACGACGCGCGAGCAACGGGGATATATACGGCGCAATAATTAGACAACTCGCGCGCTAAATTTAATTTGCATAAGAAATGCGTGTGTTTGCGCGCACCGAGTGCAGATTTAGCGGTGCAGCAGCAGCAACAGAGAGAGTGACGTATTTAATACAGTCCAATAACACACGCAAAAAAACCTCTGCCTTTTCCGTTTGACATTAAGAGATAATCGTTTTTTTTCTCTTTCTTTCTTTCCTCGTGTGCAGTTCGCACTCGCATATCCTGCTGCAATTCGAGAACGATTAGTAAATTCTACGAATTATTTTTTTTCAGCAAACATTAGTTTTTTAAAGAATATCGGCGTGACGAATTGTTTGCGACTCGGTATGGACACGTGTTGAAATCTTCGCACCAAGCGCGCCTATAAAGCTTAGACGCGCTGATATTCTCCTATATGCACACACTGTCGTAATTTTCTTTCGTACGACATCGCGTTTGACATTTTTTTAATGACTATTCGCGTATTTAGGTGCTGCTTTCGCGACGGCAGTGTGTCTCTTTCATCTCTCGCCACGGTTGCATCCTAAAAAGTCATTAAAGTAAAGCATAACGCGATTACGATATTACACATTATTACTGCGAAGATGTTCCTTTGAAAATTAAGATTCATGATGCTTCACTCCGATTACGAAAGTATAGCCTTAAAGAGAGACCGAAAAAAAGTCTCATTACCGTAATTTCATCATTTTAACGATGAAAAAGTTATATTTTAATAATTCGACAAATCGTTTGTGCGCAGTTGATCCCATTGAAAGAGAAACGATCTGGAAAGGCGCACAACACAAAAAACGATGGCCACGTCAACGATAAACATCGAGGATCTGCCGGATAGAGTCGGGGCGACGTTCACCGGGCGCAACATCTTCATCACCGGTGGCACGGGCTTCCTCGGCAAGGTGATCGTCGAAAAGTTTCTGCGATGTCTGCCCGATCTGGGCCAGCTTTATCTGCTCGTGCGACCCAAGTACGGCAAGGATCCCGCGACCAGAATGGAGGATCTCTTCAACAACCCCGTAAGTACATACGAAGGATTTATATTCATATATTTTTACGTTTTGCGTTTGAAGTAAACACTCGATTGGGAAATTGCTTGACGATATAACGAGCCTATTGAAATAATTTAAAGTAGCGAATGTATTCAAACAAACACGGCACGCTTAGCGGTTAGCGTGGAAAATCGGTAACTATCGGTGTGCGAGGAAAAAATGTTTAGTATAAAAGTAAGTGTTGTTGGCTCATTAAAATAATGCGATTGAAGTCCAGATTGGTCATTGGAAGTTTAGCAATACAAGTAGCTCGCAGCTAGAGAGAGACAGAGATAGAAGTTAAGAGATTCAAAACAAAGCCTGGACAACAGATATATTGCAATTTACTACGTGTGTGTTTGTTTGTGTGTGTTTACGATCGAACGTATGCGAAAAAGCTTTTACAGTCTGTTCCGCGGCTATACGACCAAGTTCTAATGCACACACATATATTGTAAATATATGTGTACGAGAAAAGGAAAGCCGCGTGTATACAGTGCCTGCGAGCCCGAGCCCGCTTGGATGCAATTCGCTTTTTCGACACACTGATCTCAATCCACACATGCGCAACGCAGCCAGACAGTCAGCCTCGAGTCCACTTGTCTGGACAGCAGCGGCGGCAGCAGCAGCAGCAACGCCGCTGTTCAATGGATATAAATGCGATTTTAAAGCTTGTACGCGCTCGCGTACATTATATGCTGCTGCCGCTGCTACTACTGTGGACGCGAGTGCGTTCAGGATTAGTGGGGCTCGGGCGAAAGGGAAAGTCACGCGCGCGAGATGTGCCTCTTTAGCGAGCGGCTATTGCCTATATATCCCTATTGCGGCACATATTATGTTATGTTGCGCGCACATACCGACTTGCATTATATAGATATGTAAGCCAATGCACACACACACACACACACACACGGCTACCTGCGAATTTAGCTGAGAATGTTTATAAACCGTACGAGGAAATCGAAATCGGCATGGCGTACGCAAATCGCTACGTATCGTCGAGCTTTTATTGCGCGCCTTCTTGTTTGTTTTCCTTCGTAGGCATACGTCGTACGTATATGCAATTACTTGTATTAGAACGTAAATAAAAACTGTCCATCATAAGCACGTACGCGAGTCGAGCCGACCACTCGAGTATCGCAACCTCGAGAAAATCTAAAAATTTATGACGTTGCTTTCGGTACCAACGCATGCTCCTATTGTTATGATGTACGACTCGAAAAAATCGCGCCGTTTATGTAATTAACGGATTACGAAAAAAAATCGGTAGGAGCTATAATTCGATAATTCGACTGTTTGGAGCGAGAGCGTGGAAGAAAAAAGTCGACGCAATACGCTGCTTGAATGCTTACTCGCAGGTGCACGTAAACATACGCAACAATGGCAAAAAGCGAGCGAAAAATTTTTCAATTATCAGCTTGAGCCGATGCCATATGATATTATTGACCCGCTAGCTCGAGCTCTCGATAACCGGAAAAGCCGTAAAAAGTGTACCAGTCTCGTGGCATGGCTGCTGCCGTGTGTGTGTGTATATTATGGAAAAAGCGAATGTCAGCATTTTTCCCCATGCGTGGCATGCATGTACTGGGTACGCAAATAACACGTTTGCATGCGGCTCTCCGTGCGCCGCGCGGCTATCTGCGTCGATGAATTGTTCAGTATAAACTCGCGGGCTTATAAGCGTGGCATTCTCACAGCTTGCTCAAGCAAATTTTTTTTCTTTTCGCCAACCTTTTTAAATGTATATACCTGCAGCACGCATCGCGCAACGTACGCGTTATTAGTACATTTATTGTTTTTTTCGTTTCGCCTTTCGTACGGACGTTTGCGATGACGTATCGTTATGTAACGTCGAAGAAAGAGACGGAGAGAAAGAGAGACAAGAAAAAATAATACAGGTATTAAAACCTGCGTGAATTTTTACGACCAGATTGGCTCTGTGTATGTGTGTGCGCGCGCGTGCAAGCGATCGTCCAGCTTGCCGATTATTTACTAACTTTTGCCGTCGCCGCGCAATGTTGCAACGTTGCATACGCGGCTGTATGCAGTGTATTGTATATGGGAACGATGCACGCGTATGAGAAGACGTTATATGCTACAATCATTGAAAGAGACGAGCAAAGATTTTAAACGAAAAAAAGATAAAAATAATCTATCAATTATTAATGTTGAATATTTTTCATGTAAGCTTTATCAATTAATATCTACCGCCTTATCGCAGACTAAGTTTGTAATTTGAGTATTAAATTTAAAAAACGAATTTAAAAAGCGAATACAGAGTTGCAAGATAAAGATTCTGCATAAATCGACGAATTAAAGTTCATTTGCATAAGTATTTATGAATGAAAGAGTTTTTTTATGTTTTATAATATTTTATTCTTCCAAAAATGAAAAAAAGTCGGTTACTAGGATTCAAAAACCGCTCGAGCAGCGGTCAAGCTTCGCAGGAGCGCAGACAGAGAAAGAAAGAGAAAGAGGAGAGACTTTCTGAATTATTAATCGGTCCAAGGAGCACACTGGTACCCGAACTGACCTTGCGAGTCCTTTGCGTATACATATTCCTATCCCCCCGAGTAAGTTATCACGATGACTTGGCAAAAGAATCGGCACGCGCGTGCACGCAGGAGGTAGATAGGTATGCTGCACGAGCGCACGTATCCTATAATACCTACGTCACAGACGTCGTTTGAGAGAGTGAGAAAAAAAAGGAGCTCGTCGACGTGGACCCGCGCGCGCGTGCGAAAGGAGCCACATCATCGTCGTGCCTATAATACGCGCATTGGGTTTTCTCTGAGCGCACGGCAGCAGCAGCAGCAGCAGCAGCAGGCAGTGACATAACCGCGCGGTAACCGCTTCATGAATAACTTTCACTGCCTGCGAAAACAGTCTGTGTGCACTGTGCAGTGCGCGGCGCAGTTCGCTTACTTACTGGCACAGATATTCTATAAGCTGGCTTAATGTCCAGCATGAGCTGCGGCGCGAATGTGCGAAAGGCCTTGACTCTGTTTTCAGCTGGCCCGCGCGCCGCGCAGCAGAGAGTCTGCGATCGGTATACCGAATCGCTTTTCACTTTTCCTATTTCACCTGTGCTGCTGCATTCGTGCGCAGTGTGTCAGCTGCTGCCGCTGCTCGCGGACTTTCGTATATACATATTTTTCGAGTGCCCGCGCGACGAGGGGGGGGGGGGGGCTATCCCACGAGGGTGGGGCGACTGGAAATACAGGTATTATTGCACCAGAGCAGCAGTAGCGAATTTTGCCCCGATCCTCGTGTGCACAATTTGCGGACGATTTACGATTTTTTTCTGACGCACGCGTAATATGGTTTTCGACCGCTATGCATAATGAGAATTCCCCGAGCGACAACGACGACGACGACGACGACGACGATGGCGACGATCGCGCGTGCATCAAGGTCGCTATTTTAAGGATCTGCTGGCTATATTTAGCTCATAATTTGAGAGACCTCATTCCTTGCAGTCTCGGGCCCATTTGACCTACATTCGAGCGAAATTATTAAGCCAAACGGACGATACCCTCGATTTATAAACTCGCTTCGCTTACGTATATGATGCAACGCGTATGCTTTGATTTCATAAATAATATGTATAATAATCGAACGCGATCACTCGTTGACGTGGAGGCCCATCACGGAGCTTTGAACGATCAGCGAAAGGTTCTCTCCGCATATCGATGCGGCAGTAGCCACGATGCACGCGACAGCCGCATTGCATTAATCGAGATTTTCCGAGTAGGCGCGCTCTCCGTGTAGTGTTTTCGTGCACGCGTCGCGAGCGCCAAGTGGAGTGAGCTGCCTACTCGCGCTCGGTGGCGATCTTTGTTTACCGAGACTGTATGGCGACAGAGAAAGTACAATCGAGGCCGCACTGCTCGCGCGTAAATAATGTATCTGCACGTATGTATGCACTGCACCCGGATAAAAGTTATGATTCGACTCCGTGCTGTACCCGAACTATGCGAAAGGAAACTGCGGTTCAACTCGGACTTGTAAATCATTCATCGGACATCATATGCTGAATGGCGTATAGAAGAAGGCGATACAAACTTTTCTATGTAGCTCGGACATTTTTGACTCTCCGACACGTTTTGTTTGGCTAGCCGTGTTACGTACGAGGTGCTTTTTAGTATATTTCTTCATCGCGTGCAAAAATATTGCAATCGCAGCCAATTAAAAATAAACCATTCGCTTGTATGTATGTGTGTGTCCGTCTGTTGTATGTTGAAAGTGCTCGAAACAATCGCGCGTGTATATACTGTACAAACTCATTTTTTTTGCATTTTCATCGACCGATCGATCGTGAGATTCGAACAACAGATAAAATATACAGTTCGATAGACGAACGATGTACTGCCAAGAGGAAGAAAAAGGTCATTTGCATTTCGATTTAGTTGACTCGTGCGCTTTAAATTCATTGTAAAAAAAAGACGATCGGCTTTACATTAATCATATAGTCGAATCCGAGAGAATGAATCCTCGGAAAGAAATTTGTGACGAAATCAGCTGATACAAGGCATTCACAATGCGATTGTGATCTCGGACGTAGGCACCGACTAAAAAGCATATCCGATCGAGTGATCATCCATATTAAAATTTATTTACTGAATTTATAATTTGCCGGTTTGACTCGAATAAAAAAAAAAAGAATACCACTAAAGTGAGAAATCCCGAAAGAGGATAAAAGATTTTAAAGAACTGAACGAAATGAAAAATTAACGCAACATTTTTTTTTGTCTTTTTTCAGGTGTTTGACCTAGTAAAGGAGATGCGAGGAAAAGATTTTATTCGCGAAAAAGTTACGATTGTGAGCGGTGATGTCTCGGTCCTTGGCCTGGGTCTTTCGGAGGAGGACAGAAAAACTCTTTGCGAAAAAATAAGCATCGTTTTTCACGGTGCAGCTACTGTCAGGTTTGCGCTCTTATGACTCTCGCAATTATGAACAAACATCTTTTTTCATTCTTTTAATTGTTGAAAGAAATTGATAATTTTAAATTTAATTCCTTGCGATAACTTGAAGTTTTTAATTCTTGCTCTTTAGCTTTTGTGCAAGTAAAATTTATAATATACTCATCGATTATGCTTTGCTTTGAAATAACTTTGTGACCACATTAATAATCAGCGCAACAGCGGTTGAAAAAGTTGAAATAAAAAAAAGTTTTATCGAGTCATTCAAGCAACTCTTTTTAATCATTGAAGTAGTTTCAACTCTGAATCTCTTACTATTTAAAAATAAATTTTGTACTTATTTATGTATGAAGCTGATTTATATTTACCATCGTATTTTTTAATTATTAATTGTGCTTTTATAGATTTGACGAGTTACTGAAACGTGCCGTTCTCTTGAACACTCGAGGCACGAAACAGATGTTAGATCTTGCAAAAGAGATGAAAAATCTCGAACTCTTTGCACACATAAGCACGGCTTACTGCCACCTCGAAGAAAAGGTAAAGTTTCATTTCAAAGATTGGCTTCGAATTCACTTGAAAATGGCCACTTCGTTATCGTGTCACTTGATATTAAATTTAAAAGAAATGCGTTAAATATAGCTTATTCCGAAGCAGATTCAGTACCGCGTATTTTTTGAATCACAATCAAAGTTTTCATTCTTTTTTATTTGATATCGATATTAAAAAATGTTCAGGTTTTGAGAGAAAAACCGTATCCACCACCTGCGGATCCTCACAAAATCATCAAGTGCGTCGAATGGATGGAAGACGACGTCGTCGAGGCTATGACTGACAAAATTCTGGGAGACATTCCCAATACTTATGCTTTCACGAAAGCTCTTTCCGAGGGCTTGGTTGAGGAGGCCATGCCTCATATCCCTGCTATTATTCTGAGGTATCAATATAAACAATTACAATACAATTTACAATACAATTCCATTCCACATTCTTTTACATTACAATTCCACATTTTTATATTCTCGATCGTAATCTGAGCTTCGACTCCGAATACGGCAGCGGACAAATCAATCATTTATTTTCTCATAGTAACTTGTGAGGATTTAATAATTAAAAAATGTTTGTATTTTCGATGTATCAACGCAGACCCAGCATCGTAATACCAGTCTGGAAAACCCCGATACCCGGCTGGACGGACAACATAAACGGGCCGACGGGCCTTCTGATAGGCGCCGGCAAGGGCGTCATCAGGACCATGTACTGCAACGAGAACGGCTACGCAGATTACGTGCCGGTCGACATTGCCGTGAATGCCGTACTCGTTGTCGCCTGGAACTTCATCGCCAACAAGGACCACGAGAAGCGCGTCTACAATCTCACCAGCAGCAGCGAATTCAAGGTGGGGGGCACTTTACGCGCGACTCGCAGAGAGCCGAAATCGGTATAATAGATCGCTAATCCGTGCTACTTCCGATTTTGTTAAAGGTCTCATGGGCTGAAATCATAAACATCGGCCGCAGAAACATGGAAAAGGTACCGTTGAACGGTGTGGTCTGGTACCCGGGCGGCAGCATGAAAAAATCTCGATTCGTGCACAACGTTTGCGTGCTCTTCTTTCACATGATACCGGCTTATCTCATCGACGCTTTGATATTCCTCGCTGGACATAAGCCCATGTAAGTGTCATTTTTGGTTTTAGCATCTTAAAATCTAACAAATAACGATAAAACGATGAAAAATTTGCTTTTTATCGTCGACCAGAATGTGTCGTGTGCATCGTCGCATCGCAAAGGGCTTCGAGGTCTTCGAGTACTATGCCAACAATCAGTGGGACTTTGAAAATATGAACATAGCCGAAGTCAGAGCGACTTTGAATGAGAGAGAAAAGGTCCTGTGGCAATTGGATGGAGACGACATGGACATGGACCATTACTTTGAAAATTGTATCAGGGCAGCAAGATTGTACATTCTCAATGAGAAGCCAGAGACTCTCCCTTCGGCTCGTCGACATATCAGAATGTAACTAAGCCTTTTCGTTTTTTCATCTTCATCTCTTTCATCGTGTTCTTTATATCTAACGTACTTGAAACTTTTCTGTTACAGAATGTACTGGGTGGACGTATTGACTAAAATCATGTTCTTTGTATTTTTGATTTATATGCTGGCTTCCTGGTGTGATAGCTTCCGAGCTTTGCTAGTTGGCAGCTGGAAGTCTCTCAGTCATGCATTAGATGCTTAGGCATTATTAGATTATTAATATCTATGTACTGTATATTTATATCAAAGTATGAATCAATTTCAAATAATGATAAAGGTAATTCAACATTTTATCAATCATCCTTAATCAACTACAGTAGTATCTTATATTTGTGTTTAATTATTATAAACTTACTGTTAATCATTGAAGTTATATAATTTAAGAAGCATGTATTTTCTATGTAAGAGTTTTGTTTTTTTTATTTCCCAAAATTTTATGCTATATGTACCATATTACTTCAATAGCTATAAAAAAATGTACTTAGGAAGTAAAGTAACAATCGCATAAATTATATGGTTTGAATAAAAAATTTAAAAATGCAAGAATTGGCGTTTTTACTAAAAACAATTTTTTTTCATTTTTTATAAGATTGTAAAACGTTACAATTTTTTTTCCTATTTGTCACTCATTCACTTAAACAGATTCTTGTACTGGTGGTTCATAACCTTCTGGTCGGTCTACTTTGGTACCAGACTCACTAACTTCTCCTTTGCTGCCGCCATCTCCATGGAGCTCAAGCAATTTGCTAAGTTCAAATCGTGGCTTCTTCAATACCTTGACCTAAAAAAATGAAAATCATGAGTATTTTTTCATTTTTATATAAAAAATTAATTGAAATTATGAGTGTTAAATTTTATTGGTTTGATTGACTCTAAATAATTCCGATATTTAGAACTAGAACTTTGAAATAGATTATATAACTTACTTTACGGATGTAGACGTCGTGGAGTGGGTAGATGCCTTGAGTGGCTTTTTCAATGTCCTTAGCCATGGCATCAGGAAGGAGCTTGCTGACAACTCCTTTAAGATCGCTCTTGGAGACATCATCAGTGATGATCTCTACCATTTTTCTCCTGATGTTACGTACCTGACAATTGATAAAAATATTTAAATAAAAGATATAAAAAAAAATAAAATAATGAAAAATTGTTTTAAATTTCAACGAAGCTTCATAGAGGCGTAGAAAAAATTTTACTTGCAGAGTAGGAGTAGTTGTTTGAGTAATGATATGAATTTTCAAGAACATTAAGGATTTTAAAGGATTAAAGTAGTTATAATGTCAACAGAGATTTGTAATAAAAATTTTTAATTTACCTGTGAGTGTTGGGCATAGCAGGTTTTTCTGGAGGACTGAGGGTCCTTGTTTGTGAAACCAATACAGAATAAACGTAAACTGTATCCATCAGTGGTCTTAACATCTACGACAGCTTCAATAAGAGTCTGCCATTTTTTGACCATAGATCTCAACTTATCGGTCGTGAGATCCATGCCATGGAAGTTGGTAAGAACATTACGTCCTTGCACATCTTCAGCAATGAGTTTGAATTTTCTGAAAGATCTTTCAGCATCATTGTCACTTTGCAAGTCAGCCAAAGAAACTTCAAACACTCGGTGTCTGAGACCTTCCGAAGCAATTTCTGTAAAAAAATACAAGATTAGTGAGTTTTGAATCTTTGTAAAATATTGCAAGTATTATGATCCTTTTATCTAATACATGCAACAATTTAATATGAGAATTATAATACATACTTGTTCCCTGGGTTCTGTTTACCAAAGTCTTGCCGACCTGGCGAACAGTAAACATTGATGGTGCTTTCACATCATACCAATCTTTGCGGGTGAAGGGATCTACGCTGAAAAATTACAATGTTTCATAAGTACCTGAAGTTCATGATTTTTAAGATATAAGTATCTAGTTTCGTGATAAATTGTTGCAATACTCAATAACACCGCTCTTATGACTCAGAGCCACGTGGTAAGTGAAAGCCTTTACTCTGTGCAAAAAGAACTATCAAACGAACATATGATTATTCGCTTGCACATCGATTTGCACTTATATCATTTATAGTTTACGTTTCATCTTAGGTAGCCGATTCGCACGTGTAGTATTTTATTGTGCGTATCACATGTTAGCTAGCCGATTTGCAGGTTAGGCTGATTTAATCAGCACCGTGTTAGACCTTTAACAATGAATTAATTTTTCACAGATGGACTAATGCATTAATTAATAGAATTAACAAGTATTATAACTGATATTTGAGATCAGATATTAAAAATTACTTGAGTGAACTCAGTTTTTAAGGTTGTGTATAACAGACACTTTGCGACCCGAACCTAATCAATTTTTATCACATACATCTAATACTTTTTTGGATAAATTCGTGAAATACATAAAACTACAATAAACAAATAAGACGTAGTGCACAATATTAAAAACTTACATCTTCTTCTTCAGCCCTTTCTTGCCTCCTTTGGAGAGACCTTTATTTTTGCCGACGGCCATCGTGTAGATCTTTACACGTAAAAAGAACCTGATGTTTCAATCTCCCACGTAGCCTAAATTAGACGGTCATGCGCGCTGCGCGCACAGTGATCGTAAAAGACGCCGTCGCCAACTCACAAATGCAACTCGTTAAGTTGCGAGCCAAAATTTGAATTTTCATTCAAATGACTGTTAAGAGTCATGTTAAAAGTTATATACGATTTGGGGATTTTTAAACATTTTTAATTAAAAAATTGAAGAAAAAGTATTTTTTGTGCCATCAAAATTTTTTATTCAGGAAAAATGAATAATTTTTGTAATGTAATGGTCCAAGTTATAAAAGGCAGGAGGATTTTAAGATATTGTATTTTTAACTTTTCACGCATCATGTTTTCGAAAAATAAATGTTTTTTTATTTTGCGTTCCATGAATTTGTAAAAGAGAGGATGTATAAAAAATAATATTGAAACAAAAATATATGAAAGTAAATAGTGTTTTCATAATAATCTATTGTGCGTAATGATGCTTTTTTGATGTATGTATTTTTTCAAAACTTTTAACTATTCATTGAATTTACAACGGTAAAATATGAAAATGCTGTTCTGAGAATCTGAAAATGATACGTAAAAAATAATTATCCAATTGTGTAAAAGAGATATTTATGCATATAGACTCTTACATTACTGCAGCTTGCAAAATTCATTTCTATCAAAGGGCCTGCTGTCAAACGACATGGTTTCAAACAACGAAGCATCATTATTTGTATCAAAAAACGTGTTTTTATTGGAAATTTGTGCCAACTGCTGTCATAACTAAAATTATAAATTTACCATGATAAAAAAATTTATTGAATTATTATGCAACGTATTTTCCTTTCAATTTTACATTGCTAGGAGAAGATCTTCGCTGATATTCAGTAATTTTTGTCCTGGTAAATTCACAAAAAACATGTAAACAATAACGCCAAACCACAAAAACCAAATCCTCATAAAATTTAGTGGATTATTTACATTTTGAGATAACTATGAAAGAAAAAATTCAAAAACTATTTTTTTTTAAATTATCGTATAAAAGAAATTACTTACAACATAAGTAAACGCACTCAACCCGGCAACAATTAATCCAGCGAGTAAAAAGAAGCACTCGTTGTAGGTACTTTGGATGAGGTCGGTAAATCTAACAAAAATCATATTTTTTGCTATCAATAGAATAACACATCAATAGAATAAAATATTTAAAAAATACTTTACTCGAGAGATTTTTTGTGAGTCAGAATAACGTCGATCAAATATTTTTTGGCGTCAAAGTGCAAATCAATTGAATCATTCACGGAACTATCGTATACGCGGCTTATTTCTTTGAGACGGTATCTAGAAACCCACGAAAGAATTTATTAATTTAATTAAAACAAAACTTATCATATGCAAACTAGATCAAACTAACTTTATGATATTGAATAATCCCAGTACGTGTTGAACACAATTGACGAAAACCGAATCGATGGCAGTCGCGACGTAAACTGTCATTACACCAATAACCATTGTGTGCGTAAAAATGTAATAAAAATATTTTTCTTGATCCACAAAATATTCGGCATAAATGCATATTTGTTTTTGGTAAGTTTGATTTCCGGGCAGAATGTAATTTAGAAAAACTGGGACAAATGCAGTTACCGATACGAAGAATATTGCGCTGACAACGACGAATCCTGAAAAAATGAATTTTATCTATAGTATAGCAACTGTGTTATTTTAATTTAATTTTTACTTCTATACGATATTTAAAAAAAAATCTAATTAATTGTTAAAATTTAAGAATTCTGTTAAAAGTGAGTTAAATTTTGTGATAAACAAAGTAACCAGTATAGAAGATGGTCAATTGATGACCAACGGCGGCTGATTCTTCAAGAACGGCCTTTTCGTTTTTATCGGTGATTGTTTTCCAATCTTTCGAAATTTCTTCATACAGATATTTTAACTGAAATGAATGAACGTCTTGCACGTGAAAAATTTACTTTAATCATTTCGAGCGCGATTACCTTATTTTCCGTGACCATTTGAGTTATAAGTTTCGATATTATTCCATGAAAATATATGAAGCCAGATAAGTTTTCAATGATTATTTCTGCATCTGGATCATCTGATCGAATTTCTTCGATACCCCGAATCATCTTCAACAATAGTACGTAAATTACAAAACGAACTTAAACGTCGATCTTACAAATTTTCCTTGCGTCAATTTGTTGAATCATACACACCTGTGGTAGACTCATTGAATAGAAACCAACCATAATGAAGATTCTTTTGATAATTTTCGTTGATGTTGATTCATAAGGCCAAAGCGAAACTTGTTTCAGTAACGTCCTGTTGAGTCTAAAATATTTGTTATCAAACACTTCGTCAGGATTCATTTTATTTAGGCATATTACAAGTAGGAAGGAACATTTAATAATAAAAATAGTTGAACACTAAATCCATTTCTAATGCCTGATGAGAACTTTTTTATAAAAAAAAATCTATAGAACAAAATGTTTCAAATTATCGTGAAGAAAGGTCACCTATGCGATCAAACAATTGTTTTACATATTTTTTTTTTTCAAGTCAATGAAATTGTAATTTTATTTCTTTGTTTAATTTATCGATTGATTCAATATCCACGTTCTTGAATAATTTATGCGATAATTTCGTATGTAATTTAATTTTTTTCGCTATGGATCGTTCTGGCATTAGTTGAACGTTTTATCTTTAATCAGCAATAATTTTATTGAATTTTCTGGTAATATTTCGACCAAATCAAACTCAGATAATTTCATTATTTTAGAAAAATTGTATCGAATACAATTTTTCAATTAATTTTTGTTGCAAATTAAACGGGTCAGTTTTCGACTAAAAAAGTATCTAACTCCACACAATGAGCAGTATTTTACTCTCGAGCAGGAAAGCATCATTGTTCGTATCTTTTCTTGCTTGCAGAGGACATTTAAGACGTTTCATACGCTGAGAATGCCAATATTACGCTTATCGAGCAACCGTGACGAAAATTTACGTCACAGAATGCTGATTTGCAAACGCACACGCCGTTCCGCACTGTGCACCAGCTGAAGCTCAGAAAACTTCAAGTTTCGTCGTGATTTATTATTAAACCTCATTATCGGGCTGCTGGGCAAACAGTCGATGTTCAATAAGCAAAATGATCGGGAATGTCTCGTAGTTAATGAGAACGACGAATTTCTCGATACTCGCAGATTGTATACAAGCGTAAATTAACGTTTTTAAGCCCAATGACGACATTACCGTGGTGGATCATTCGTTTGGCAGCGCGAAGTGTCGTAATGTAACAGTGGAAATGGTTATAAACATGTCTTTTGAAGCTTATTTTCGTTTTTAGTCCGAATGAGCTGCCCCCTCGATCAGCAGGAATTTAGACCCCTGCAGTTTTGTTGTAGTATTTATGTTGTTATTGGTGGTCCATTTATAGCTTCTGAAACAAATCATCATGAATCTGCAAACGATTTTTCAAGATTTCAATCCAAGGTTCTTTTTGAGTTTATTTTCATGCTGTCATTTTCACACTTCAACTTGAATACCTTTAAAATTTTCTTTGTTTATTTTCATTTTTTTTCACTATCTGTACTGTACAGTTAACTCGTTAAACTTTTAGCTAACAATTCTTGCTTCTAACCTTGATAAATTATGCTATTATTTTGACTTGAAGCAGTATATACTTTTACTCATTATCTTTCTTTATGTCAATTATCAAAAGAATATTCTATTAACTAGTTTTCCAACATTCTGTTTTATTACTTGACTCAAAAAAACAACTAATTCCATTTCATTTTCAGCAAATTCCTGGTTCATACATGTTTGATGATTTTTACTGCCTTGTTTGCCCTGAGACTTGATGGTTTTATTGAATGGAATTATTGGACAGTATTTACACCAATATGGTTTTGGAAGGGTATGGTTATTCTTGGTGCATCAGTTGGTAGTTATGTATGGTGGAGACATCCACACTCACGATTAGAAGGAGATGCTTACGTTCATTACAAAGCAATGCTCATAACATTAGCATTACACTTAATTTTATTAATGTTTGAGCTGTTAGTATGTGATAAATTAGAGTCAGAACGTCACTTATGGATTCTTGTTTTTATACCATTAATTTTTATCTCTATTGTATCAATAGCGGTGAGTTATTTACATAAGTTTACAAAATATTTATTATTTACTCACTAATAAAAGTATTTGAATTATTGCAGGTTTGCATTTGGGCTGTTAAACACGATAGGTCGTTTGAGCTAGAACTATTTTGTGCTGTAAATGTTTTGCAGTTCATATTTCTTGCTCTTAGATTAGACGAGTTTGTTACATGGAGTTGGGAAGTAGTGTTTGTGCCTTTGTGGGCACTTTTATGTTTATCTCTTGTTGCAGTTTTATATGCTATCGTATTCGCTGCTGTTTTATTAAGAACTCCACAAATTAATGCTAGACAGAGAAGAACTTCACTGAATTCTGCTTTAGCTTATACATCTTTGGTTGTACCAATATTAGTGTTTCAGGTAATATCCATATTGATATTTAAATTTGATGCAAAGGAATGTTGAGAGTAAGATTTACTAAACTTTTCAATTTAATGATCTTTTATACAGGTTTTGTTGGCAAATAAATTAGATGGAGATATCAACCTGAATTTTACTACAGTAGCAGCACCATTGTTATTTTCTCATGTGACTTTAATTATCATGTCATTTGGGGCCAAAGGAGGCAATAAATGTAAATAACTTGAATTTTTCTTTAATTTTTATAAAATATAATACATAATAAATTAAAAAATTTTTAGGGTGGTTTGGAATAAGAAAAGACTTCAGTCATTTTCTACTTGGTCTCTGTCCAATATTACAGGAGTACGGTAATATTTCCTATCAACCAAGAAGTGCACAAGATCAATCTCCAGAATCAGTAGCTTTTGATAAAAATGAAAAAAATATTAAAAAGATTGATTTGACAAAACCTGTTGAACCCATAATTGCTATAGACATACCTGATTGATGCCCTGCTTAATGGGTATGCAATGTATTAAATTATTCAAATAATGCTTTTTTTTTGAAAGGCATTTTTTAAAATTGAAGACTTCAAATAATTTTGAATCAACAAATTTAACATTTTTGCAAAGGTTAATCAAATCAATCTGATGACATAAGTTGTTATTGTGATTATTTACTTGGTCATAATTTATTTTTATTACGATGCAATGATCGTCTATAATAACAAGACTATTTTCTATTTTAATATAATTTATTTATTGATTGTAAGTTTAATCAGTACAATTAAGATATTTTATTAATATTTATACTCGATACGTTAAATTTATTATGAAAGAGACTAAAATTGTGTTAAAAAATATTGTTAGTTGAAATAATAATTAATGCAAGTTCCTTATACACAGATCAATAATATGAATTGGCGAAAATTCAAATCTATAACTATGCCATTGTGATGAACTTTAATGTACATTTGTAGAATAATTGCGTGAATCTTCAACAGTTCAACATTTACAATGATATATTATATTGTATATTAAAAACTAATAAGGAATGCTGGTTATGTTATGTTACATACATTCATTTGAGTTATTTTCATTTACTTGAAAAGATATGAAAATACTTCAATAATGTATTATGTTATGTTTAATCTTCCATGAAAGTTGAAATTTATTTATCAGACTTATTTTTTTAATGCAACATATATGAAACACTGTACACAAAATTATCAACTTTTTAAAAATTATGTAGCTATCAAATTCTTTTGTAGTTCAAAAAACGTAACTTGAAGCATGGTACTAGATTTTTTGTATAGATTATATTTTACTTATTAATCGAACAATTCTTGTTCAAAAATCAGAATCTTGATGAGTTATATAGAGTGTATGTTTGTGGAGTAATACTTAAGATAATTTGGACTATTGTAATATGTTAATTGTCTTATTGTGCCATCGTGTGTTAGATTTTTTAAAATTAGACATCTTCTATTTATTGTTTTGTCATTGCCAAAAAAGTAAAGATTTTTCATTGTAATTGGCTATTGAAATACAAGACCAAATTCGACTAGAAGTTCAATAATTTTATTAGACTTTAACTAAGATGTAAAAAAATTGTTGGAATGTGTCTGGCAAAATTAACAAAAGCAAAAGAAATCACGATATTGGATGTTTAATTGCGTTCTATTTGATAAAAAATGCTGTACAAATCTCGTTGCATCGCGTTACTATATAAATATTTAATATTCGAAATTCTAATTATATATATTACACATATCGATAGTAAACTACAATAGCTCATTAGTAAAATTTCAGAAACGAAGCAATGTAATTTTATTTTATATGAAAAAGGGGTATAAGATGTTCGTTTAGCATAGAAGTACAATACAAAAGAATAAAATTTATATTTTGGTATTAAAAGTGTATTTTTTTTTATAATTAAATTGTATAACACGTAATTTCCATTCTTATAATACTAGAAAAACTTATAGCGAATTAGAATCAACTCAAAATCGGCTCCTGAATCATCGAACTCGTTCATAGTTCGTTTCAAAAGTTTTTTCGACGATAAATAAACCACTAGCTTCGTTTACGGACGCCTAGTCGGCAAACTTCTTGCGCAGCACTCGTATACTGTTGAATAATTTTGCGCTGCACACAATGTTGTATCATATCGCAGCAATTGACAACTCAAAAGCGACACCTAGAATTCACCAGTAGGGCACGTAGTTGGGCTGCCAAGATTTTCCCAAGAGAGCCGAGACCCTGGCGGAAACTTTGGCGACGTCGTAATCCGAGTCCTCGATGAGCGACGTGTCGGAGACGTACAAAACTTGCAGGTGCTCGCGGCAAATAGCGACGAACTCGACGAACGCGGAGCAGCTGGAAAAACGAGCGGACACGTCGATTACGAAATCATCATCGCCATCATCGTAATCAGATCGTCATCACAGATCGGAGAAAAAGTTTTATAATATAGAAATCAATAGTGCATATAGTTACGTGATCTCGCAGTCGCCGAGTCCAAGGGCGGTGAGCTTGGGGCAGCCCCGCGCTATGCTGAGCAGGGCGTAGTCGGCGGTCCCGGGCCCGTAGGCCCCGACGACGAGCTCGCCGAGGTGGGGGCAGCGCTCGCCCACCCGGGCTATCGCCGAGCTCGGCGCCTCCTCGCCGAAGTACAGGTGCGTCAGCGGCACGTAGCTCTGCAGCAGCGCCTCGTAATCCTTGACCTCGGTCAAGTACGTCAATCTGCGCGCAATCGGATACGAGTTAATTATTGCGTAACGGCCGATATAATTGCGAATCCTTCGAAAGATGAAAAATCGTTCAAAAACTCACAGGATGAAATTGATGTTGGAGAAGTGGGTGGCGAAGGCGCACCAAGCCTCGCAGCTGACGGTCGACGCGGGCTTCGTGTCCGGGTGAGCCTCGACGCGCAGAGTGTCCAGCTGCAGCAGCGAAGTCTTATCGCTGCTCAGCGCCTCCAGAAGCTCCTCGCTGAGAAACGAATAGGACAGGGAGAGCTCGCGCAAACCCTCGCAGTGATTCATCAGCGTCAAGATACCTGCCAGGATGCATCGAGTGATGCAATGATTCACTTCCCTCGCAAGAACAAGCAATAGATAATTTCCTATGTCCTACCTTTCGTCGAGAGTCGAGACGTGTTTTTGTGAACGTGGGCCAGCTGCAGGGTGGACGACTCGTTGGGCGCCGAGACGGCGAAGAACGGCTCGTCCAGGCAGAGGGAGTCGAGCAGGCGCGACGTCGTGCGCTCGCTCTCGTCGTCGGCGCACTTGTTGTCCTCGTCCTCGTCGTCGTTCATGTTCAAGGCTGTGGAAAATCGATCGCTGTCAACGTCAACGAATTTCGATTGGTCCTCGTTTATCAACGCGACCATCTGCGTGTTCATAGGGAATGAGAGAAGATTTTTTTGTTCACATTACTATTTTGGCGAGTCGTATGGAAATATTTTCGTTTACAGAAAAAAAAAATTATATCAAGCGTCATATTAATACTTGGGGATAGACTGTGTCATTTTTATCGGCATCGATGCCACCGAAACTGTTGGTGCCATTATTAATCGTTGGTATCTCGAGGGCCAGACCGGAACAGAACATTTTGTGAGCGAGGGAGCCGATTTTTCGCGCGCGAAAAGCCGCGTGAGGCCCCGCACGAGCGCCGCGATCTTGTCTATTTTACGGGCCCAATGAAACTGACGATTCTCATAAGCACGGCGCTAATGCGAATGTGCAATTGTATATAGAACTAGGCAACGCTGGGCTGGGGTAGCAACGCGGCTCGGTAGAGTATAGAAAGGATAAATTGCCAGGATACAGCCATAAGGTAAATTGATCCTTCTACTTCTCTTTGCCCCCCCTCTCTCTTTCTCTTCAATGTTGTTAAAATAATACAACCGATGGCTGGTGCGGTCTCGTGTGAGCCACAGCACGTGACACGTGACCGTGTGTACAATGTACCAATACGCAGCAAAGATCGAGATATTGCGCTTTGGGTCAAGCACGTTTGTTTTTTTTATTTATTTTTTTTTTTTTTTGAGAACGGAATCGAGCGTAAACACCGCGCTCACGTTGCCGTGCGTATGTATATTTCTCAATCTGCTTTGTGCTGGAAAAGCTTTTGCGATTTATAGACATTGAATTGCTCGTTTCGACTTGCACTCGAACTCGCAGGTAAAATTGTCTATTGAAGATTTAGAAAGCAATTTAGATACTTCAGTTTATGATGTTAAAATGCAGATTAATCAAGAAGGAATAAATGAATATATCCATTCAGATATAGACATTGAATTGAAGACAATTATTTATATGCAGAACTATGAAACTTCACTTGTGGAAACGGTCCCGAAACAAAGTGACATCTAGTAGTGAATGATCACAACTCGATCGTAATATCGTCCCGTTTTTCAATGATCGAGCGAGCAGTTTTGAATGATAATAATGAACTACAAAAATGACATGGATAATATGGACATGTGATAAGTGCAATCAAACATTGTTCTTATTTGCGTTGTATCTTTTTGAATTTAATCGGCATACACAATTACGAAGCGCGAAAAACAGCGAAAGATATACTTTTTCCAATGATTGTTATGATCCACAATAGCATTACCAGCAGCGTTATCAAAGAAAAAGTTAATGCAATGCAAGAAAAGCTCCAATTCTTTGATCACAGAGTACTCATCGAATTTTATATTTTCAATCTCGACTTGGGTAATCAAAAATACAAATAAAATAAAGTTGACAAAAAACATTATCCATCGAAGCTCCATTGAATCACGAGCTCCAACATTTTCATATCGCAATTGATAAAGTGGCGTGGAACAAGGATTATGCGCGTACGGACGATCGCGAGAGCGTAGAAGCGCGCGAGCTCGATAAACATCACGAGACGCGTATATACGTGCAGCGTATGATGCGCGGCTGCCAAGGCCTCATGCCGGCCGATGAAAAATCATCCCCCTCGCGACTCGGCTACACGATGGCTGCGTAGTTGCGCAATGCTCATTGATAATAAGCTCGTGCAGTGCAATCGATGCGAGCACTGCCCGGCGCGTACCACACTATATGCTACATATATATATATGCTACGCGCGATTGTCATAATACTTTAAGCGCATAATGAGCACGCGGGCTTTGTGAAGCTTTGTAAAGCCGCGCGCGAATCGATGCCTCGCCTCGCCGAGAGAGAACGTCGAGAGTGTAAGAGAGAGAGAGAGAGCCGATCAAGTGCAGCGAACGGCGCCTACGCTCGCTGATCGACTCTGCACATGACGCTCGAAGCATACGATATAATATACATCGGTACAGCGCGAAATCCCACAAGTCGTAATAGTGGTAGTCGATCGTGAGGAATTTTATAATTCACATATAGTTTTGCCGGGGGGAGGCACGTGATTGCAGCGCGCCTCTGTGTGTAAACGCACGATAAGATCGAGGCCTGGCGCGCGGTATTTAGGGCATTGGCGCAGTAGTGTTAAGTACGGCGGGCGGGCAAGGCGAAAAAGTAAAAGTAAAAGGGGCAAACGCGTGCATCTAATACGTATAGCGATAACGTACGAGGCGGATTATGGTGCCTATATAGACTGGCACGTTTTTCATGCATTCACCTGTACGTATATTGTACTCCGCAGCACGCGAGAACGCGCAAATGGCAGTCACGTGAATATTCGCGGCATTGATTACAAGCGATTAAATTGCCTTTTCCCCAATCACGAATCGGTATAATGCAGTTTTCATCGATTCGTCGCTTGTTATTCGACGACGATTGCAAAACCACCACACACAGCTTCGAATTCGTATATACATTACGTTTTATGCTCTAAATTACCTCGAAGGGGAATTCCGGTTGCTCCAATTGTTTTTCTTTCTTTTCCGTTTTATGTTGTCTATGCGCTCGACACAGGGCAAACTTCCTACGGTGGATCTATTTTGGCCAGCGATATGCAGTTGAAGCGTCTAATGTTGCAAGAAACGATTGGAACAATCTTGCGACCCATTCGTCGAGTCCTTGATAAAGCCGAGTTAGTAGAGTCCGATACGGCCCCTCTATTTTCCAATTTGTTCTGCCTTATTTGGCTGCGAAAATTATTAGAACGACCTCGATGTCTTCTTAAATTTTCACGAAATTTTTGTCCATCCTTGATCTGTAATTAAGTGGCATTATTGTGGTTACATATTTTACGAGCATTAAAAAATCATCGCAATTAAACGTCTTGAAATTAGTAAAGAGAGTTGAATTAAACGATGTTTGCATGTATTTTCCTTAGAAGTATTGCCTTAGAAGTAGATATAGCGAGACGTTGCTAACAATCGTTGCCAATGCCGCTAAAGTGGAACAATTTTAGGAAATCGGAGTCAGTTCGTCCAGATAGCGCGCGTCGTTTAATTAACGAAAAAATTTTCCAGACGCGCGTTGCATTATCGGACGAAATCCGCGCGCGTCAGTCAAGTCAAAACAAAAACACATCTGCCCCAGCGACGCGTCGCGCAGAGCGGCTGCAGCACGAGAGCTCGCGAAAAACGTACATAGCAAAATAGATATCTATATGGCACAAAAGTGCGCTTAGCTGTGGCGGCGGCGGCCCGATAAGACGACGTAGTACATTGCGCGAAACGAGCTCCAAAGGCGTGTCGCGCTGCATCGGCTCTATATATATCGCAATAATATAGCAGCAGCTCGGAGTAGTCGCGAGTCGCTGCAAAGGAGTAAGTGCGCGCGCGGGGGGATCCCAGAGGCAGCGGCGGGCCACGTGCGGCACTGGTCTCGTGCACGGAGGCTTCAAGTCGCGACTCTGCGGCCGGCCGATTCCCGCTCACTTGGCATATAGCAGCAGCAGCAGCAGCAATAATATGTACAATACGCACGCGAGCAAAGTAGCGAGGCATTAGACTCGTGCTGCTGTTACTGCTGCTGCAGCTCTCGAGAGTGCAAGAAATATGCATGTAGGCGAGCAGCGGTGGGGGAGGAGATTTACAAAGCTTATAATATAGCTGCACTTTGGGACGCAGTGTATCGGCTTTCTGGCATATATATATATATAAGAGACAGAGGCTTCGATATCTCGAAGCTCAATGCTACGTTTACTCGCGTACACAGCAGCATCGTCGCGAGCGATCGTAATCTCGATGTTTGTATGCTCGCCGAATTAATATGCTAATTTCCTACGCGTCTTTTTAGCGAATATCAACGCAAAAAATTATTAGCCTTTTCGGGATCGGGAAATAGCCGATCGATTACATTGGCGCGTATATAGTGACTCGCCGGAGCTCACACGTATTGTGCGTGCGTATCAACGAACTAATCTCCCTGAAATCGGATTATTGCGCGACTCGTGTACTCCTATATGTAGGATGCACATCGCGTGCGGATCGTTGCGAGCAGCACGTCGCGATACACGTAGTTTTACACTGGTCGCGTCGCGATTATTACCAATTGTACTTTTGCGTGTGACGCTCGCATGCATAATGTGCCGGGGAACGATCGATACGCGGCTGCGTCGCGTCGCTTCGCGCGTGCGACCTATCCGACGAGCTATGCGTGTATACTCTGTTTGTTTTGCAAAGCTAGATAAACCGCAACGTCACAATTTCGTTGCGCTCGACTCGATACAAATAGTACGTTTGGGATATTCGGGCCTGAGATTTGGTGAAAATTATGAATGTGGGTCGCGTTCAAATTGATTTTTCGCATTATATCACTACGATGAACTTGAGCCGCGTGAACCTTAATAATAACGATAAAGAACGCTCGTTCAAGGCAACAATAATTACGTTGCTTCTAATTGTCATAATATTTCTATTCGAATGGTTCGTCTACCGAGTACACTGTATTGATTGTCATGAACGCCCAATTCGTACAATATCTTACGATCGACGTTTAAAGCAATCACGATTACTCATGGAGCGATGTTAATTTAGCACTTGTTTTGATAATAAAAGTAAATTGTATACATCACGTACGTTTCCGTTTTTTGTGCGATCTGCTACTGATAATTATCTATGCGCAGCTTTTATACTCTCGAATCTATATATGAGCCGGTCAAATGTTCATTTCAACGATGGCAGATCGTTACGTATTATATGCTCGTCGACTCAACTGGAGAGTGCGATTTTTTGTTTCTCCGTGCACATTCGAGTAAAACGATACCGAATGCGCTTTATTACATATGCACTTTTTTCGCAGGCGAAATCTTCGAGTCTCGCAGCGGGGCTCTCTCTCTCTCTCTTTCGCAAACACTGTGCTGGCAGTCACTGACTTCGGAACTGCGTCCGATTAAATTATTTATTATATGCGACCGTATTAGCGATACGTTCGGTCGAATAGTTTCGATACCGTTGCAGTTAGACAATCGCAATTTTTTCGATATACGTGAGTGATGCGTCTCTGATGCAGTTCTGTATATGATAAGGTGAGACACGCACTGACTCAACGACGCACGTCGACTGACTGATCCTTGCTCGACGCGGCCGGCTCGATGCGCGACAGAACAAAGAGCCACCGCCGCATCGCATTAATGTATATATGTGTGTCGTGACGGCGACGACGATGATCGGCTGATGACGATTGCATCGCGAAGCAATGCAGCTGGACACTCCGCGATGCGCATCTGCGTACGTGTTATCTGTTTCTCGCGTACTTTTCTCTCTGTACCTATAATATTCATTAGAGCAGCGACGTTGCTAAATATTTCAATGCGTCATAACTGAGTCGCGGCTTTTTTTCCAATATTGGGTTTCTTGCGCGTGTCCTTTTGCTCTTTGGTATCATAGACGCACTTTAAATTAATGTGATTTTTTAAACTTTATTTGTTAGTTTATTCGGTGAACAGAAAATTCAGAAAAATTTGTTTTGTCATAAAGCCGCTATAAGCATACATATAAGCTGAGTATTCTGTCAGATAGCGTGTTTCGCATTCGTGATTTTCGAAATTTTTTATTGTCCTATAGATTTTTGCGATAATTCTGGAAAGATCATTTTTACAAAAAAATTTGGAACACAAAAAGGTTGTAAATGTCTTGATTGTGTTTGGAAAAAGCTCAATCTTTTATGCGGTGCATAAAATCATTTCTTGCGGTTAAACGAATTTCTACAATTCGCAGCAAGTTTGGATGAAAAAACTTTGGATTTTCGAGCGCTTCATTTCACTATGAACTTGGGGATTATTTTTCTATTTAAAATTAGGAAAATAAATTTATAAAAATATTAATGGAACAAACTCGTTTTTATTTTCTATAAATTATGAAAAATGTATAAATAATGTTTTCAATATAAAACCATGACAGTTCAATTATTAAATGCAGCCGTACGTGTCTGACTTCGTGAAGCATTACCTCGTGTTTTCACCGACTCAAACAACAGCAGTTGATGTATATTATTTTAATAATTGAATTATCATGATTTTATATGGAAAACATTAATTATACTTTTTTCATGATTTATAGAAAAGTTGAAAAAAAATTATTTCATTAACATTTTTATTATTTCCCCAATTTTGAATTGCGCGCTTCCGGCGGTTACCACTCTTGAAAGCATTTAGTGACTAGTGAGCCCGATCGTAAAAGATGGCGCTTTACACGTCTTGTATATCTATATTCATCATCGCTCTAGGACTATAGGAGGCCATTAATAGTGTTTTCTTTCACGACCGGACGCTCACTCTCAGAGCACTGCAACCAACTCTGATTTACCCAATAAGCCGTCCGCTGTGACAGTGACAATTTTGAATCTCTTCTCCACGTGTTTTTTCTGTGCGCGCAAGTTTGCACAGTTTCAAATCAAAGTTTTCAAAAAAGAAGCAATCTTCAGCAAACTTTTGACTTTATCAACGTGGTGCCTGCAACATACAATTACTTAGTTGTTGAGTATTACTGCTAGATTATCGAGTGAACATACAGTGATTCAAGTATAACGTCATGAATCCATCGAGTCTTGCTCAGATGCAGACGGGTCGACCCCGGCATATTCCACCGCCACCGATGCCCATGCGGCCAATAAGGCCGTTCAAGAAGATCATTTTACCTTACACTAGACCAACCCGCCCTCGGATACAGAATGAAAACGGACCCAACAACAACAAAATGTATCTCGAATCAAAGGTAAATTTCGTAAGCTGTTTTTGTCGCTTCAAATAAACTATCCAAGCATAGAATTTTACTATTTACAACCGTACTTATAAATAACTAACAAAAAATAAAACTTTTGATCTCTATCCTTTTTAGGCACACCTGTACAAAAATGATGAAGACTACAGAGCCCATAATTCAGATACATTGCCAGATACTAGTAATTTAGACAACAATACAAATACTCAAACGCAGCCAGATAAAGAATCGAAACAGCAGTTTTTGCAGTCAAGCAGCAATGAAAATGAACAATTTCATGTATCTGACAACAATGATGAAGTTTTTTCAGTAAATATGATAAAACTTTCAGAAGCGCCAAAAATGTCAGAGAACGCTGTGATAGAAAAACCAATAGTGACAAAATCTCTTGGATTGGTTGCTAATTGTAGTACTGAATCTGATGAACGTGAGTAATCAATTATTTTTAACCATTAAAATTATAAATTATTTTGAAATTAATTTTCAAATTCTTCAAAAATAAATTTTTATTTCCAGATGAACTACCTGAAGAAGTGCCTATAGTAAAATTAAATATTTCAACCAAATCAATAAAAAATAACTTGTCAAAGAATAGTAATGCATCTGAAGAAGTTACGCAGCCAAAATTGAATGACAATGATCCTGAATATAGCAATGGTCGATTAAGGTTATTTAATACAATGCTAGAAAGGGCAATGTACCTCGAAAGGTTTTATATATGAATTTTAGTTGTACATTTATGTCTAGTGTTAAGTTTGAATGTATATACAAAAACCATGCTTTTTGTAATAACGATTTTAATGTTAAATTAAAATTGAACCTTAAAAAGTCAAAATTGTGATCAATGTAGGTAGAAATCAAGTTGATAAATTGTTATCAAGTTAGTGTTTCTCAAAGATTTCTAGTGTTAATAAGTAATACATTTAATTTGGTTAATAAAATTTTATCCACTGTAAGAAAAAAACTTTTTTTACCATTGTTGACATTTATAATAAATCAAATTATATGAAAAGTTAATCGTAAATCTTTTATTGACAAAATACAACATAAAATAATTTAAATTAAACCAATATACAAGTTTAAAATAAACTGGTCTACTTTATCTGTATAAGCAAAATTATAAAAACATGAGTATAAGATATCGCAACCTCTAGTTACAAAAATTGCTATTATAATTGTAGTCTATGGGCTATTAGTCAATAATACATACATTTGGGAAGTTTAGCACACTCATTCATTTCAATTTTTAAATATAACAAATACTTGCATATCTCGTGATAATACATAATATTGCATACGTTTTGAAGTTACAATACACTATGATTTTGATCAGTGAAAAATTAAATTCTATTGATATGTCAAATATCAATTAGTATAATTATTTTATACTTTTCAACGATTACGATAAAAAAATTTGTAAGTTCAGCGCACAACGTTCAAACATACCGACGTTTCGAGGCAAACAATTCGCTAGGGTTTTGGCTAAAAATTTTAGTAACTCATGCCATATGTATTTTCCACTGATCGAGTCTTCCGCTAAGGCAGGCCTGATGCGAACGCTATCAACAGAGAGTCAAGTCAAGCCGATCATCCCCTTCCGCGCCCTGGCCGCTGAAAGTTTTTTATTAATTTAATAAAGCTTGCTTTTTTAACATTAAGCGTAATTTCTACAAGTTAGCTGTCTTTTTTAAAATCATCCAAAATTGGGACATCAATTCTAATTATTCGTATTGATAGGTTGGCAATGCCATATCTACAGATAAAGTAGAACAAGTATAGCCAACTCGTGCAAAATTGCAATCGCCATTCGCCTGTGTCAAAGCTGTGTAAGCCTGACAGACTACTGTAAACTGCAATTCAACACTGTCTATAACTTACAACAAACACGAGCAGTGGCGCAACTATCGGTTTTGTTTTCGGTTAATTCTTGTTTTTTTTGTTGCAATAATTACAACCTCGCAAAAATATCCATCAACATGGGAGACCAAACAGCACAATCAAAACAAACTGAAAATACAGGTTTAATAACAATTTATAAGTTTATCAACTCTACATTTACAGAAATAAAGGACAATTTTACTTTGTAGTTGCAGAAATCAATCAGGATGAACTCATCATGCAACAGCAGAGGCAGATTGAAAAAGAGGTTATTGCAAATTACTTATTTTAATTTTTCAAATTGTATACAGAATAAAGAATGAACTTTCTTTGATTTTCTATGATTAATATGATATTTTTAGATACAAGATACAACACCTTTGGTTGGGGAAAAAGAATCTTTGAAAGCGTTGGAAAGCGAGTACACTACAGATGAGATTTATTTATCAAAGGCTAAAAATTTAGCCCAGACATACTCGTTCTTGAGAAGAACTAGACCCGATGGAAATTGCTTCTTTCGAGCGTTTACCTATGCTTATCTAGAAAAATTACTTAATAACAAGGAAGAATATACCAAATTCAGAGAGCTTGCTCGCAAGAGTAAAGATGACTTAGTTGAATTAGGATTTCCACAATTTACAATTGAGGAATTTCATGATACTGTAAGTTCAAAGCGAGTTTTTTAAAAAAATTGCTACAGGAATATTCATATTTCATATTTTGTAGCTTATGGAAGTCATTGACAAAGTTGGTGAAAGTGGAGAAAATGGTCTTGCAGAACTTCATAAGCTGTTCAATGAACAAACAAATTCAGACTATATTGTAGTTTATCTTAGGTTGATAACTTCTGGGCAGCTCCAGAAGGAGGCAGAATTTTATCAAAATTTTATTGAAGGAGATCGCACCGTTAAAGAATTTTGTCACCAGGTTTGGCATAATTTTACTTTTATCATTGATTTTATTTATGACAGAGCTTATAATTTAATATTATTTAACAGGAAGTAGAACCCATGTATAAAGAGTCTGATCACATTCACATTATAGCAATGAGCACTGCTTTAAATACTGGAGTGCGAGTAAGGTACATGGATAGAGGTGCTGGTACTGAAGTTACAGCCCATGACTTTCCAGAAGGATCAATACCATCAGTGCACTTGTTGTACAGACCAGGACACTACGATATTCTTTATCCTTGATAATATAATTATTTTATAAGTTTTATTTATATCAATTAGAAATTTTACCTCCATATAATTAATATCTAAACTAAACTTGTCAGAATTTAATTCATAACATGTTTGTCAATCATTAAAATTACATGATCTCTTTTACAAGTAATTACAATGAATCAAAGATATTAGACTTATTCTATTTAATCGACGATAATCATCAACTTAACAGTCAAAAATCTTGGTCTATTTAATATGAATTTGAATTATAATTACTGTATAATTAGAAAATGAACTTAATATTGTGTTTTCAGATTTGTAAAAGAAAAAAAATTTCACTTTTTATTATACACTAAAATATTTTGAAAATTAAGAATAATCTATTTCATAATAAAAGCATTTTTATTAAAATTGAGTACCCATTGAAGTATTTTCTTTCTATCAGTTACTATCATTACAGTTGCTCTTGAACTATAGAGTTAGACGACAGTAGACTTCAGAATTTTACGGTACTTAGCGTACGCGCGTCATCGCGTGACAGAAAATAATAAACAACTTGCAGAGTAATACTATTCTTCAATCTTTTTTGTTACAATCGATTCGGGAATAAATATTGAATATACAGGAACGTTCTCTCCATTAATTTATTTACCAATTATGAATAAAATAATAGTTCAACATAATTAGTTTTCGATTTTAACCTCAAAAAGTAGTAACATTGCAATTTAAAAAAAAAATTTGCTCATCAAACATTCAATCAAATTTGATAAAAAATAATTATAATTTAATATGGCATCCGCTTCAAGTACAAGTGCACGTAGTTTGTTTGTGGAGTCAAAAATGCGCCTCGCAGACAGAGTACAAGTAAACATAAATAATATAGCATCTCTTACTAGACAGATTCAAAGAGGTTCAAAAAGCAGTGAAGTAAGTTTAATTTTTTAAATTCAGAAATGTCATGATAATTTTATATTTGTTAATCATATTATAGTTTATCATCTTATTTTCAGATATTGATGCAGTCGGCAAGAAATTTTGTTCAACAAGAGCAAGTATTAGAAAACGCAACAGAAAACTTGAAGAAACTAGGACTGATAACAAATCATTTAGAATTCCAAATGGATGCAATTGATCAAAATACTGCAAAACTTGAAGAAGTTACAGAACAAGTGCGTGCGATGCAACGTTAACATAGAAGTTTTTACTTATATGATCTTTAGTGAGTGATCTATATTTTACGTGGTAATCATTTTTTAAAATAATTATTCTTCTATTTTTCTGTGATAGTAAAAATGTATATATTTATTGATATATGTTAATAGGCTTCAATTTATTATACTGATTACAATTTAGTATGAATCAAACATGTATATTACGTGTGAAAAATTATTTGTTTAACTTGTAAGTTACTATACAAGAATTGATTCTAATAAATATTACAATATACATAAATTTCAATTTTTATACGCTAAAGATATTATATTTGATTAACTTGTTTTTTTATTTGGTAAATGATTTCACTTTTTTTTATAATTGATGTTTATTTTTAGTATCTAAGGGGCCTTTCATTAATTACATAAGGGTCTTAAGGGTCTTGGCAAAATTCCTTACTCACCATGTTGTGAGAGATAGGAAAACCACTTACATGATGGGGGAGGGGTTGGAAAAATTAATGGAAGGCCCTTACAAGCAATTTTCTTTCATTTTCAATTTTCTTTAAGTTTTAATTTAATTACTTTCTTTTAACTTTTAAGAAAAAAAAGGAAAACACTATTCTTATATTCTTCCATTACTATTACTTCTACTTCTATTACACTATTCTTCTATTATTATAAGTAAAAATTACGAGGGCGAGATACATCATTGTTTTACTAAAAAAGTCGACTGGTATCGTATGCGCATAGCGATCGATAACGCTAGTGTTTGACAGCACACTCACATTTTGGAATCCCCCTTCCCAGATTAAAAATTAGGCTCGGCTTCCGTCCAGTCACACAGAACTATCGTCTCGATGATATCGTCGAATTACTTTCATTCATTATTTTCGTTTAGTATGAGGCGACGAGCCGAGTAGAGAACACGTAGTAAACAAGAGTACCGGGAGAGCAGTTATAAACAAAATTTTAAGAATAGGAAATGAAGTCGAACAATATATTTAATGGTGCACTAATCAGGTAATTTTTGTTAAGTTATTTAAAAATTAAAAATAGTTCAGTATAATACTTAATATGTTTGCAATTGTTTCAGCATAAAACAGGAACCAGAAGATAAGTCACTTGAAGACTTTGTTGATACTGACGAAAATTCGGTAAGTGTTTAAATATAATTATTATACGGTTACCAGCATGGTAAATATATATTTTACAAAAATATTTACATTGCTTTCTTTTTATGTAGATCCATAAGGTTCAGAAATATGCCCATAATTGTAAAAGTGAACTCAACGAAGAGATAGAAATCGAATTCGAATGTAAAAACGAGAAATCTAGCCTGAATTCATTTGTACTTAAGAAAATAGACGATTCTTCTCAATATCGTTACAAAACACGAAAAAGAATTAAAAAAGAATTTTCTAGTGATATAGGAAAACAAGAATACATAGAAATAAATTCCAATAATTTGGATACGAATGTCGAGCATGAACTTAACAACGAGATTGAAATCGAATTCGAATGTAAAGAAGAGAAGCCCAACAAGAATATATTAGTAAGGCATGGTATAAAAAATAACCATGGTTGTGAAACAAGAAAAAAACAAGGTACTGGAGAGAATTCAAAAAAATTGGATAAAAATGTCGAGTGTGAAATTCGTGAAATAAAAACTACAACAAAATTCAGATCACGAAAGAGAAGAATGCAAAAAGATGCTCACATTGATGAAGCGCAAAACTGTACTAGCACTGGTCATGCTTGTGACAAGTGTGGAAAGGCGTTTTCTAATGCGAGCAATCTCAAACTGCACATCGAGGCGGTGCATGATAAATTAATCGCGTACCCGTGTGATGCGTGTGGAAAGACTTTTGCACGTAAGGGTGATGTCAAAAGACACATCCTACATCTCCACAATGATGGTAAGATCACCTACTCGTGCCCTACATGCGGAAAGACGTACCCACAACCGAGCAGTCTCAAAGGCCACATCGACTCGGTGCACAAAAAAGTTACTTATGCATGCGATTTGTGCGAAAAGAATTTCACAACCATAGGTTCTCGCAAAATCCACATCAACACGAAGCACAATGGTATGACCTACGAATGTGATATTTGCAACAAGGTATATCTACGTCAAAAATCTCTCAGAAGGCACATCAGCGTGGCGCATAGTAAAAGTAATATGAAGTATGAATGTGATGAAAGTGGAAAGAAGTTTTCATGTAAGGAGGCTATCAAATCTCACATCAAATTGCACAACGGCGTCAAGCAGCCTTGCAATATATGTGGAAAAAAATTGTTACATCTCAATATTCACATGAATGTGATGCACAATATTACCTTGTATACATGCGATGTATGCGGAAAGACGTTCAAAAAGAAGGGTGATATCGCAGCCCACATCGACGTGAAACATAATGGCAACGCTCCTAAGTGTGGAATATGCGGTAAAACGTTTGCAAACAAAAAGTCCGTCAAAGTCCACGTCGATAAGTTGCATAAGAAAATTACACATTCATGCGATACGTGCGCAAAGAAGTTCAAAAGCAAAGAATATCTGAAAGTTCATATCGATGAAGAGCATAATGGTATCACTCACACCTGTGGTACGTGCGGAAAGACGTTCGGTCAAAAACAATATCTCAAAGCGCACATCGATGCGAGGCACAGCGGTCGCACATTTGAATGCGATGTTTGCTTCAAAAAATTTTCAGCGAAATGTAATCTAAAAAAACATATCGACTTAGTGCACAATGGTACCAAACGTCCGTGTGACGTATGTGGAAAAACTGTAGTAGATCTCCAAAACCACATCGATCGGGTGCACAATAAGAAATTCTACGCATGTAACGACTGTGGTAGGACATTTACACGTAAAAGTCGTCTACTTGACCACATCAACGGCATTCATAATGGCAATACTCATAAATGCGATGCATGTGGAAAGGAATTTAATCTTAAGGAAAAATTCCAAGTTCACCTCAAGACGGCGCATAATCCAGCAAGCTCCAAAAAATGTTCATGCGATATATGTGGAAAGATATTATCTAAGGCACGACTTCAAAAACACATCGCTGCAGTACATGAAAAAACCACTTACGCATGCGATATATGCGGAAACACATTTACCCTCGAGGAAAGTCTTAGAAGGCACATAATTAATATACACAAGACTATTAGACATCCATGCGACGTATGTGGAAAGAAATTTACTGACAAGAGTAAACTCGACGAGCACCTTAAATCATCGCATCGAGGTAAAATTTATACGTGTGATAAATGCGAAAAAGTTTTTTCACAAAAGTGTAATCTGAATGAGCACGTTAGATCGTCGCATAAAGGTGTTACTTATGCGTGCATTCAATGCGGGTCAAAATTTACAAATAAGAGTTATCTCAAGGTCCACATCAATACCAAGCATAGCGGTATCACATTTACATGTGGTTTATGCGGAAAGACATATTCGCAACGAAACAGTCTCAGTAAACACGCAAAACAAAAGCACGATGGTGTCATTGTTGTGGCGAAGTAGCTCCAACTTAGGACGGCGAGCAGATCGTACTTATTAGCTTGTGTTATATAACATAATTTATAGGAAAGAGCGGGGTCCTACAGACATATTTAACTTAATTACAGTTATTTACTTAATTTTATGAGTTATGACAAATTTAAATTGTGCATTTCAAATAGACTTTGTATCGAAGAAACAAATTATGTGGTCGAAAAAAAGTTTAAAATTGTAAATACTTGACAATTGTTTTCCATTAATATTTGCTTCTTTGAAAGTGGATCTTGATTGATCAGCAGAAAACTCTGATTAATTATAACAAAAATCTGTCTATTTCGAATAATTTTTCTCAATTTCTATTAAAATAATCAAGTGTTGAATAAACTTTTTCGAATTGAGTAGGTTTTTATACCTTTCGCACGTGAATACACACAGAAACATATATTTATTTACTAATATCTATTATGAATCTAGTGTATAATTTATATCGGTAGAACAGCGATCGGTGCAACGTCATCAACATATTTCTGACTCAATGAAGCTTTTTCATGCATACATATGAGTGACTATAATGATTTTATTAAACCACCCCATTCCTATCTTTTATAAGTCTTTCTTAAGTATTGACCATAATTGAGCAATGCGTGGTACCGTATTTATGTAGAAACAGTAAAAGAAATTCAATCATAATGATAATAATTTTTACTTTGAAAATTTCAATTATATGTGTAAGACCTTTTTATTTCGAAACCCGCTTGATTTGATGCGGCAGTTGACTTACTGTGACGCGAGTCTTTGCAATACACATGTGGCTTTTTAAAGGTTTTTTAAAATTTATTTATTAACAAATAAAGATATGACGCTTAAAAAAGCAAATCGTGCATTAATTTTTATTTTTTATATTGTCCGAATGTATGTCCGACTTATCCGTCATACCTTACTCTCCATTATTATCATTATTCAATGAAATTGTCACTGTACATAAGAATATTGCAACTAGTCTAATTACCGCGTATTATATCACGCTCATACTTCAATTAATTTTTCAACTAACATTAATAGTTTATCAAAAACCTGAAAAGTCTGTGTACATCACTTTTTTAAACTAGAATGAGTATGAGTCAAGTAACAGAGAATAATATTTAAAAAGAGTGGGCCAATTATGTGACTAAATTATGCAGGATATAAGCCCTTCTCTATTATAGGTACTCGTGGTAATCTAGGTTGCAGAATGAGCGGTATGGATATGGCGACGCATGTCTTTTTTTTATCCTCGTAAAGCATGGGCACGTCATGTATGTCATGATGCTTGGATGACAGAGTGGAAGAAAATAACTTATTTTTACAATCAATTAGCAGCTATACAATAACACCTGCAAGGTGTCAAATCTTATTATGATATTTTGTAAATAATTTAAATCGAATTAAATCAACAAATTAACTTTTTTTATTTATTTATTATTTATTATGGTATACCGACATAAGAAACTTATTTTTGTTCCTATATACTAACTTGAGTATAAAAGCTTGAGTTTTTATATTTATGATTTTCACGACGAGCTCTGGCTTGTAGCCACCAAGTAAATGTGATATAAATCTTCGTTCATTAAATTCTCGATGATCAAGTCGCAGCAGAGAATCGGCAGCCGGTAGCGTATCAGAGTCCAGAAAGAATCCAGTACCCAGCGTCGGAAAAATCTTTTCGGTAGCCTCTCGCATAGACTATAATTAAAAGCCTCCTTATGCTTTGTAGGAAGTGCGCAATAACCATCTTTTCCAAAAAATTTGTAGTAGTCCTCGTACGTGAGCAGCTTCGCAGCCTCATCGGGTCGTAACCGGATCAGATCGTAAAATGACAGATTCGCATTCATCATTATCTTTTTCGATTTGCTCGCGAACTCTTCGTCGTCGTACCAACGTTCGTCGAAATTCGCTGGCGTCTTGAACAACTCGAGCTTAGCGACAAATTTCATGATCTCCAAGGCGTCGGCTTGGACCAACTCGTATCCTCCATCCTGAAGACGTTCGGCGATGACCAGCGCGTCGGATGTTAGTTTTAATTTTAATCCACTGTTTTCGTAATCCAACGTTTCGATTTCACCGTCGAAGTAATTCAAAGCGGGGAAAACGAAGCTGGACAGATCAGCACCACGACTCAAGAGTATACCGACCGCGTCCGGAAAGAATCTCGCCACGGCCCATTGCATTGGTGTTAGGCCCTGATTGTCCCGGGCGTCGACCTGCATCGTCAGCGGAATCTCATCGATGATCTTGAAGAATTTCTCCATTAATTTGTCTTCGAAATCTCTCTGGCAAATACAGTGCAGAGCAGTCCACCCTTTTGCATTGGTTAAATTTGGATCAGCGCCCCTTTTTAACAGTGATTCGACTACCTTGCTGTGGCTACAGACCAAAGCGAGGTGTAACGGTGTGTTACCCAGCTTATCCTGAGCATTGACCTGCACCGGATGATATTTGTCGTCGCTGACTTGAAATAACATCTTCATCAAGTTAATATCGTGGCCGTCATCATCATCATCATCATCATCATCGTCACTATCGTCGTCACCATCGTCGTCACTGTCATCACTACCCTCATCAACACTCTCATCGTGGTCGTCATCGCTGTCTTCATTATCGTTGGCATCATCGTTGCTCATATGGTTCTTATCGTAATATCCGAAACATTTGCTAATATTGTGCAAAGGAGTCTCTCCATCGTTGTTGGCCAAATTCGGATTAGCCCCTCTTCTTAGCAGCAACCAGACCATCATTAAGTTTTCGCGCTTCACAGCCAAATGCAGCGGTGTATTACCCATTTTGTCCTGAGCATTGACTTGGACTAGCTGACGTTTTTCGTCACTGATCTTGAATAACATTTTCATCAGTTTATGGTCATTGAAGTAATGCTTGCGAATCGCGTGCAGAGGAGTCGATCCATACGCATCGGCCAAATTCACATCGGCACCTCTTCTCAGTAACAATGCGGCCTTCTTCTTGTGTCCGCAGATCAGAGCCCAGTGCAGCGGTGTCTGGCCTTGATTGTCAAGAGCATCGATCTGCACCTGCAGCTGGATTTCGTCGCTGACTTGGAAGAATAGCTCCATGACATCGTATTCGCAATATCCTTGGCAAATAGTGTGCAGAGGTTTCCTTCCGTAATGGTACGTCAAATTTGGATCGACTCCATTTCTGAGCAGCAATTCGATCACCTTTTTGTGGCCGGAGGTCAGAGCGTAATGCAGTGGAGGATAATCCGATTCATCTACGAGGCAATTCGGATTCTGGCCAAACTCGAGAAATTTCGCGACAACGTCGTCGAAACCATACTGACAGGCCACTTGAAGGTGCGAGCGACCGAACTCATCCGTGTAATTCACGTCGAATCTATTGTAAATTTCAAAAAGCTCACCGATAATATATTTGTAACCGTGACCAGCTGCCAGGAGCAGTGCCGTGTTGCGATTCAATATCGGCTTACCGTCTTCATCAACGGCGGGCTCGTCTTTATAACCGGTGCGAACGACAAACTCGATGAATTCATCCCTTTCATTTTCTTCCGCGTTTTGATGAATAAGGTGTATGGAATCTGACAGGAGATACTCAATTTCTTCCGTTTGAAAAATTGCTCGGAGATCAGGAAATCGATTCTTCCAATTTTTGATCACAGGATAAAGTTTAAAAAGGCATTTAATTCGGTCTTCCCTGATTTCCCAATTAACCTCTCCACGAATACTTATTACACAGTCTATTTTTTCATAAATTTCGTCGATTTCACCTCTGCTTTTTGTATCGAAAGTTTCACCGGATTCGTTGTTGGACAATGACATTATTTTGCGCACTCTCATACAATACACAGTCACTTATAATACGAAGTAAGCTTTACTTCTAATCACTTGCTAATTTTAGACAATTCGATTAATTTTCACTCTGTTTTTCGTAATAATCAGTCTTTGAACTCATTTCAAATTGTTGATTATAATTGAGAACTTTACTTCAATTTTCACATTATATGAATAGAAAAAAATATTCAGCAAAAACACAAATGAAGTAAGTGAGTGATGTAAGTGATCTCGAGTTACAATGAATGATTATGAATAAAATGAAGATGGTTCAAATCTGCTATTTGCTGCTTCAGCGTTTTTCAAATGAGAATAATAGTGATCGACGTTCAGTAAATCGTTCGAATCAGATTAAACTTTTCACAGCATTTCGTATTCAACAATGCAACGCATCAAACAATGCACAGTTAATGATACTACGAAATATTTTTTACTTTTAAGCACTTGTAGCAGACGATGCAATGCGTGTAGATACTGTGATTTTTGGAAAGTAACGACTTGGTCATTGAAGCCACGTATTTTAGAGTGCAGCAAACATGTGCGCGAAATTTTTCGTGTCAAGTCGCTACCACCAATCGCGCGGTCATCAATGTCGATAAAGAAGACATATTGTATAATTTCAGTGTCAGGTTATGAAGCACGCCGTGTCATAGGAGCGGCAAATTTTGAAATGAATGTCAACATTTTTTATAACAAAACAATCTAGTAAATATAAATCAACATTTGCCCATTTGTTATAAAAAAATGTTGACATTCATTTCAAAATTTGCCGCTCCTAAAACAATCTAGTAAATATAGATCAACATTTGCCCATCGATGCTGCCTGTCAGGAGATTTTTTTGGAAGAATTTAATTTAAAAAAGTTAAAAATTCCTCGAAGGTTTCGTGGCCAGGATAGAATTTGAAATTGTTTCAAATATTCTAGGAACAATGTGCAAACAGATAAATCCTTACCTAAATTGTAAACAGTATGATCATAAACTTTATTCATATTATCCTATGAACACTGTTCGTGTTTATAGTAATAACAAATTAGTTCGAATATTGTCTTTCACAATGAAACAAGCCATATCACAACAAAAGATAAATTTTATTCGTTTAATTGTCGTGGTACAAATTAGAAGGATAGTTTAACTTAGGCATCAAAATGGATAATATTGAAGAAAAAATTGAAGAAGTTGTCTCGGAAAATGATTTAAGTGAACACGACATTGTTGTTTTGGACGACAAACAATACTTTTTTGACAATTCTCAGGAGTCATTTACATTAGAATCAAGTATGACAACATACGGCGACACAATTCACAATGAACAAAAACATTATGAATGTGACAAGTGCGAAAAGAAATCCGAGTTCCGAAGTCATTTGAGTAGACACCAAATATTAGAACACAAAGGCTGCAAAGATTTTGGATGCGACCAATGCGAGAAGAAATTTGTGAAAAAATCGAGTTTGTTTACGCACCAAAAATTAGTACATAAAAAATGCGAAGATTTCATATGCGACAAGTGCGCAAAGAAATTTGAAAATAAATCGACTTTACTTAAACACAAAAAAATATTCCATGAAGTCTTCAAAGATTATTTATGTGAAAGATGCGCGAAAAGATTTGGAAAAAAACGAAATTTGCTCTTGCACATAACAACAGTCCATGAAGGTCGCAAAAATTATGCCGGGCACAAGTACGAGAAGAAATTTGAACGAAAATCCGATTCATTCCTTCACCAAAAGACAGTCTGCGAGGGTCGGAATGATTTTGCATGTGACCAATGCGAAGGGAAATTTGGATTCAAGTCGAATTTGCTCTTCCACATAAAAACAGTTCACGAAGGTCGCAAAGATTTCGCATGCAACAATTGCGAAAAGAAGTTTGGGCAAAAATCGCATTTGCTCAGACATCAAAACACAGTTCATGAAGGTCGAAAAGATTATGCGTGCCAAAATTGCGAGAAGAAATTTAGGCATAAATTTAACCTACTTTTGCACCAGAAGACATTTCACGATGGTCGCAAAGATTACGCATGCGACAAGTGCGAAAAGAAATTTGGACAGAAATGGGATTTGCTCACCCACCAAAAGATAGTCCATGAATGTCGCAAAGATTTTGCATGTGACAAATGCCAGAAGAAATTTGGAAAAAAATCAACTTTGCTAATTCATTTAAAGACTGTACACGAAGCTCGGAGAGATTTTGCATGTGACAAGTGTGAGAAAAAATTTGGACAAAAAGTCAGTTTGCTCAAACACCAAAAAATAGTTCATGAAGGTAGCAAAGATTACGCATGCAAAAATTGCGAGAAAAAATTCTGGGAACCGGGCAATTTAAGAAAACACCAAAAAGCAGTCCACGAAGGTCGCAAAGATTATGCCTGCGATCTCTGCTCGAAAAAATTTGGACAGAAATCGAATTTGTTATTAAAGCACCAAAGGAAAATACACGAAGGTCTTAAAGATTATGCATGCGATAATTGCAAAAAGAAATTTGGAAATAAGTCGGATTTAATTAGACATCAAAGGACAATACATGAAGGTCGTAAAGATTACGCGTGTGACGAATGCGAACAAAAATTTGGACGAAAAACGCAATTGCTCAGACATGAAAAAAAAATACACGAAAAATGCAAAGATTATGCACGCTACAAATGTGAGAAGAAATGATGAATGACAATTGTAAGTGTGTATATTTTGTGCCTTACCTGAACTTCATGTGCTATAAATTACCTTTACACCTTTACCCACTGACATATGTCACAATTTTGGGACCTAAAAAAAATAATGTATACTAAAATATGTGTAACACAATTTGTGTTATTTTCAGATTTTGCGTACTGCTAATCATTTTTTGGCTACTTTTAGTTGCTCTTCATGAGCTCTTGATAACGTGTGACACTTAATTGATAAAACATGAGCTAATATAAAATTTTAATAAATTTTCTGACAGACTGATTGTTTTTTGAAGAAACATAAAATTACGATAAGGCCTACATAAATTTACGATTTAGGCCCAAAAATATAACGATTTGTCTTCATTCGGCTTCATACACATTTGCAAGCCGTTTGGTGTCCGATGGGAATTTTTTCAATTTTGAAAATCGCGTTTATTCGTCATAACTCTTTTAATTTTCATCAAATTTTTCTGAAATTACTTGCAACTACACTACATGCTTCTTCTACTTCTAGGTCTTTGGCTGAGATAGAAGTGTAGTCATTATTTTTTTTAGGAAGTCTTATGCCCATGTTTTGGCAGCGGCTTCCTTAGCGCTCAGATATGACGTGTTCCTGATTTTGTTATTGGTTAATTGAAATTGTAAATTACTTCTAATTTTTTTCTGTGTTACAGTGATAATCACTATTGAATTATGTTCTTGAATTTAGATTCGTTAATATAGCTATGTGTAGTTTTTCAATTTTCTTTTCATAATCATCAATTTCTATTACTCAATAATCAATTTCATAAATTTAACATGTAAATGAAACATTAAGTTTTCAAAGATAGGGCAAGATAATTTATTATTTATCCGTGTGAGATTCTTCTGGTTGGGTCGGTAACTTAGGAACTCTACGATCTAGGAATGGTATATTTCTGATGTAGGTAAAAGAAACGTTTATTAACTAGATTATTATTATCAGGGTTTTAGTTTTGACGGCAAACAAAAATTAAGTGATCGAACTGGACGTCACTCGACATAAGTCGGTTAAAATTTTTAGTCATAAAACTAATCAGCTCTTCATTTAGAACTTGAAGAATGTACTTCAAAATTGTCAGTATGATCGCCGAAACTCTTCATTATAGATACCTTACATATAAAGTTTCAAAAACCTTGAAAGGAAAGAGTAGTACAACTTCACCATGCTCAGCATAATTATCCAGTTAATGACAACTTAAAACGGTTGCAAATAATATAGAGTCTGACATGTATCCTCATACAAAATTATACATGACAGGAAAACTTATCTCAGTATAATTAATGAAAATGAAAATATAATTGAAGTATTATAAATAAAACTATAATTTAATAAAATTTTTACTCAAGCGAGCTCAAATTAATTTTTAAAAGGATGTTAAGAAATATTCTAAATCAATGTCAATAAACAGTTGTCAATTTGTAGTAGAAAGACAAAATAACATTTGTATCAATAATTTATTTTTAATTCAACAAACGATATATGTTTGGGTTTTTCATAGCTTATCGGAAAGAAATAACGGGATATAACAATAAAAACAATTAAATAATACTTGAGATAGTATGGTGAAATAAAATTCACTGGGCAGTTATGCGTTTTCAATGTAACTTTTTCCCATTCACAGAAATGATCAGTCGTGTAAATATTTTATTATGTAAATTTGTTAGAAGTTATCTTTTTCATCTTGGTTTTTAATAATTTTTGTAAGATACACATACATTGACATATAATTTAATGTCCGTTTAGCTGCGATATTTTTCACAAAATTTAGTTTTACATTTTTACAGAGCAGAATAATGAAAGATTTGAAAATAAAATTTTTTCAATAATTACAAATTACTGCAAATATTATGAGACATTGTATCCAATAATTACACTTACTGCTTCATAAGCTAACACTTATTGAGAAACGCATATTTTATACTATTATGTATCAAATGTAACAATTATTTAATAACCATAACAAAGAAACTGTAAACCATGATATAGAATATATTTACGTGTAAAAATTTTTGTGTTATGTGAAATAAAAACATTTTGTTATAAAGAAAAGTATACAAAATGCGCAGTAAAATATTTTGAGGGGAATTACAAGTTCATAATATTTAATTATCTTCAAACCCTCAAAATTGATGGTGATGTCTAAAATTCAAATATTCTACAGATTATATACGTACTATGTTTATTCATCTAATAATTTATCGTTGATTTATTAAATTTATGTATTTATAATAATATAATATCATTACTTTTATTATTATTATTATTATTATTATAATTATTATTATTATTATTGATGTGTTATGATATTATTTTTGCTATTTTGAAATAACTCGATATGTTAGTACGCAGCGAATTAGACAGCAATTTTTACGTTTATTCACATTCTGACATTTGAAATATATGTATTTATAGTAAAAGCGAAGTAAGTTCCTTCATTGAACTGTCAGCTTTTCAATTTTATATTTATATTTTGGCAACATTTTCAAGAGGAATTTGTTTGTTTTGGTTGTCAACAAATTTGATTTGTCTTGTTGACTCACCAAGTAAAGAAGTAAAAAAGAATCCAAAAAATCAACTGTTCAGCGACAAGTTGATATAAAAATTGAACGAGACCACAGTATTCGTTCAGTCAATTTGAAAATGTTAAATTAAGAATATCACTTCTTGACTCCTAAATGTAAAGGAATGGTAATTCAAATTCAAACTATTTCGTTTTTATTGTGTTTTCTATCAAAAATAAAAATCTTCGAACCGAAAATACATTTTAATCTTCAAGTTGTCTTCGAAGGACGCAGACTTTTTATATTCTGTTTTTTTTTATCCTTTGTTTTACACATTCATGGAGTCGATGTATTTTTTGTAACATTCATTATGACTGACACAAAAGAAAATTTTGTTTATAATTGATAAATGTTGCATTTATTCTTGTATTTATAGAATAAGATAATTAAATCGCTTACCAACGATACAGATTAAATTTTTTCGAGTGAATTATGAAGTTGCTTTATTTTTATGCATATAAATCAATAAAAACATTGAAATGTTTGTAATCACGCGTGTATTTCATTTTAACATCAATATACTGTAACGATCATGTTTTAATAATTATTCTTATGCATATTTTATTTTTATCCATACACATTGTACAGCATGACACCGTATCACATGAAATTACAGAATTTCAACTTCAAGTCATATTTCTTACGATCAAACTAGTACTCCAGGCGTTACTTTAAAATTTTTGTAAATATATTTTATCTACTGTGATATAATTATGCACTATTAATATTTAATTGCGAACTGTTTGGCATCGCTTTTAAATTAATTTAACTTTGATTTAATTATATCGATTCATTTATGGTTGAAACATTTAATACTCATTCATTAAGATTTCAAACGTTCCTGAAAATTATTATGATCATTAATTCCATGACTCCAAGTTTCAAAGAATACAATTTTTTACAGTCCGTCTTATAGATTTTAAAGTATATAGCACCACATTCTGATCCGTTGAGAATTACTGTGTACCACAGTGCGAAATTCATCAAAATCAGAGTCATGTACTAAACGGCTTTCATTTTTCACATGACAATATACATATATATTTTACCAATGTTGAATGCAATACACCTTTGCATATTTAGGTGTTCATATGCAGCCGATGTATCTCTTCTAACACTGTACATCTTATATAATATATTTCCATACTTTTGTGCATTGCAGGCGACAGCGCGAAATATTTTACGCGGTAACGCGCGACTTTTACCGTAAGACTATCTAATTACACACTTTATGTTCATAAGCATTACATATGTATATTATTCAAGCAACAAAAATATTTTTTTTTAAACGATACATAAACGTTATGGACTATACTTTTTTAAACGAAATACTGTAACAATAAGAGATCAGTATTAGTTTTTTTTCTTATATTAACTTCGTCACAATTTTGATAAATCAAAATCAAGAACGATAAAAGAATCATTAACAAACGAAAATTTATTCAATGTGAACAACGGATGCTTCAGAACGCTGGAGAATTATAATGACCGTGATTAATTTCATTACATTTTACTATATACATTAAATATATTTAAATACAGAATAAGTTATGAATGGCTTTTAGCAATAAAACTATTTTCACTTTATAGGTTTTTTTCATTGATGTACAATTGCCTTAAATGTTTGCAGTTTGTAATAATAACGATTTTTATTTCATATTTCTATTAAATTCTCCTTAAACATTTTTTTATTATTTCATAATGTTTGAAATTTTATATTAATACTGTCTGTAATTCGTTCGTTTATAGCATAGAGCTTCATAATTATTTTATTGCAAGATTTTCATACCAAAGGGTAATTTGTTTACTTTTTACCACTTTTTTTTTAAGTACCCGCTTATCATTCACTGATGCAAGTAAATTTTTTAACAGCTTTTTAAATATTCGTACTAAGCAAATCACATTTGATTAATAATGAAAAATTTTAGTTTGACTCTGCATGTCTTGGTCCATTCATTAAATATGTATTTCAATTTTCGTAAATGTATATGTTCGTAATGTTAATGTTTATAATTCTAAATCAATATACACGCGTGCATTGAAAAGAAAAAAATCAAAACAAGTTTAAAATTTATAAATTTCTTTGCACCTTTATTAATACCTGCCTTTTCGATTCGTCTAAAATGTACACCTAAATCATATATCTCGTTTAGCTACGAAAATCCATTTGTGCAATTTATCTTTTACATCTACGTACAATTTTATTTTTTCCAGATATAGTGTATCTGTCATTTGGTATTTACATCCCAATCTTTATTGCTTCGTTGTTTGTAAAAATAAAAATAATCAGTGCAGTGTGCGATTGATTTTAAACAATTATTTAGTTTAAAGTATATCGATTATTTTTAACTCTGTTTTTGTCATAATCAGTCTTTGAACTCATTTTAAATAGTACATTATAATTGAGAGCTTGAAATAAAAAGGGTAACCAATAAACATTTTGATACGCCTTTTCTGTGATTTTGACTTTATATTTATAGAAAAATATTCAGTGAAAAACTTGTAAGACGCGGTTGAAAAGTAGAGTGATCATGATGAATGAATATAAATAAAATAAAGATGGTTCGAAAGTTGCTATTCGCTGTTTCGGGGTTTGTCAGATAAGGATAATAAAAAAATTTGTAGTGATCGACATTCAACAAATCCTTCGTATCCGATTGAAACTTTTCACAGCTATTCAAATTGTTTGGTATATAAAATATTCTCTTTTTCTGGATACCGAACAAAATTTGAAGTCTAATTTCACTCGAAAAATATACATTAAAGAAATATTATTACGTGGCTCAAAGTGATATCGAACCATCGATCAAGTCCGGAAAAGCAGTGGTACGAATTAAAGTAATGGTATAACTATCGATTAATTGGCACATACATCCGAGCAAAATCAGTCGCCCATGGCGAGATAGCTCAATCGAAGACTCGCAGAGCTTGTCCGTGTGTCTGTGTAGTCCTAAACACGCAAACACATATATACCAATGCCATATCCATCATATATAGATATAGTTACGGTAATACGGTTATTATCCGAAAACGAACGAAAACGACAGTAGTAATATGGAAAATGTAATTTGCGATCAGCTACAAGTGTATATGTGCGTGCTCGCGTGTCTGTGTCCGTGCGCTACGTCGATGAACAAGTATTATGCAGCAGAGCATGAAGTCGTGCGCCTCCGAGCATCAGCAGCAGACTCGGGGGCAGCAATTGGACGACGACGAGGACGACGACGACGACGTAGAGTCGGGTTCCGGAGCGTCGCGCGATCACGAGTTCCGTCTCTCGCGATGCGTGTAATAGTTTTAGCGAGAGATGGAATAATAGCTGCCTCATGGGCTGCTGGTGGTGGTAGTAGTAGTATTAGTAGTCGTGCAGGGCTCAAATCGTGCGGCTCGGCGGCGGTGGCGGAGTCAGTCGAGTGCAGCAGCAGCAGTAGGTAGGTAGGTAGCAGCTGTGCAGCGCACGAGGCGAATTACGCCGCACTCGGTAATAAGGATTTGCATGATTGAGTCGGCCGTTGTCGCCGCCGCCACTCGTTATACATATAGATGTATATATATAAATGTGACAGACGCTGGATTGGCTCGGCTGGTGCGCAGCGCATTGTGACTTAATGAGCGCGAGGCCTATAGGTCGCCGGTTGGCTGCAGACTGGCTGGGCTGGACTACTGCTGCTGCTGCTGCTGCTGCTGCTATGTGGCACTGCACAATGCGTAAGAAGCCTCGAAGCCGGCCAAATCGATTCACGCTATGTGAACATTTTGCACTTGATGCTGATTCACTCCGGCCATAAAGTCCTCGCGTAATATGGGCAGCACCGTGGCTCCGGCTGCGGCTCTCCTGAAACAGTAATTCGTCGACGCAACGCGTTCCATACACAACGTCCAGCTACTCTTACTCGTGAAATATTAAGCCTATTGCTTAGAGCTTACGGCAGCACTCGCCGCATCCACATACACCGTCTGCACTCTATCTCACACATTCTCTCGCTCTCTCTGGGTGTGTGTATACCATGCCTGCGGGGGGAGGTTTTACGAGTCGCAGGAGATGACGCGTAACCGCACTCGTATACAAGAGCTTCGCGATGCAAAGGACCAGTAGTAGCAGCTTCTGTCGCTGCTGCTGCTGCTGCTGCTGCTGTTGTATTACGATCTATATGCAGGCGCGTATAACTCGATGAATTCTCGAGTGGCCGCGCGTCCGAAGCGGCGAGCTAGAGCCCTAATTGTATGCAGTACTCGGCTCCCCGCGCGTACATACGTACATGACTCCGAGATTAAAGAGCTATCTATACCGCGTCCGCGCGCGTGAGCTCGCGCGCGTGAGCTCGCTCGCGAGAGACGCTCGCCGTGATCGCGTTGTATGTATATGTACCGCGCACCACCGCATGCCCGAGTGAGTGCCTTATTATGCAGACGCCGTAGCTCGTTGCGCGTGGATATGGATTATTACTCGCGTGTACACATTGCGCGTGCTGTACTGCTTGCGGCCTCTCGACTTCAATTATATCGCGGCGCGTATACGTATATATACGCGCGCGTGGACAGGTTGCACTTAATACCGACACGGCTGATTTGCGCTTCTCGTATTACACGCGATCGTATGCACAAACAACGCACACCGTGAGTCGCACTCGTTCGTGTCATTACGAAATGAGAGCGAGAGACCGTATGCACGCGCATCCGAATAAATATAATATTTCGCAGCAATGAAGCCAACTTTGATGAAAATAATAAAGCAAATTTATAGTTGCGCAGAGTCATCGGTGGAGCCAACGCCGTGTTTTCCACTACGCGAATAATATAGGTCTTCCGCGCGCGAAAGCTCGACTTCCGCGAGAATCAATTAGAGCTCGTGCAGCTGGCGATCCGTTCCGCGCGCGATTATAATTTATAATTTTGCAGACGCGCGCGCGCGCGCGTGTTATGCGAAAGCTCGGTGAGCTGCTGCCGGTGCGAGGCGAGCAAAAAGCGCAAAAACGATCGGAGCTTTCGCATCGATATTCGCGCTGCGCCACCGTGCTCCACCGAGCTATAATAATATACGTGGTCGATCGTCCACCGAGCGCGTCGTGCCGTGCGTGATGTCGCTTGAATTACGTCCAGCCACGCACACAAACACCCACATACACGTCCTGCGAGTCGAGGCTTTTGCCAGGCCGGGCGCGCATCTGAAATGCCAAACGCGATTAAAAGTATAATAAGAAATTGCATCGGAACGTAATCAATATTGCACTCGTATACGAGCTAGCGCGCAGCAATGGAGTTAACGGCGGCACACACACACGCACACGCACACACACGTACACAATCGGGTCGTGTACTGTAACCGCAGACGTACACATACACACGTATATAATATTAAGCTGTATATATCTATATAAGGCCGGGCTACGTGCGATGAATCGAGAGCGAGAGCGAACGGTTATATGGAAGAAGATTGTACGCCAGACATCGGGCTGATACAGCCGAGTTCGGCTTATATATCGGTATATACCTATATATCGGTGGGAGCTGCATCTATATACGCGCGTATCGTACGGCGTATCCTCCCCGTGTGAATCGGCTCGGAAGAAGTACGATATATTTTATACTTGTGCGCGAACGAGTGCGTTTACGTCTCTATATACAAAATATATAGACTACTACTACAGCCCGCGTAATCTACATAACACCCCTCGCGCGAGTGTTGAGTGTGGATGTATATAGCATGCGAACAGATGAGATGTATGATAAATACACGTATACGAGGTACGGGTGCGAATCGGAGGAAACCAGTGGAAGCGAAGAAAACCAAAGTGTGTGGAGGGTCTATATGTACGATGATGTTTCCCGTAACAACCTTGTGCGCTCGTGAGCGTAACTAACGAGCGTATATATCTCAATCGCCAAGCCCGAGCCCGAGAAACAGTCTTCGAAACGAAATGATCCTGACTTACAACGCCGTAGCAGTAACAACAATTGCTATCGTTTGAATTTCCACGTCGTTGCCTGTAACAGTTTTGGAAAAAAATAAAAACAATTTTCACGACACGGGTGAGGTTTTTTATTTTTCTCTTTTGACTCGGCACCTGAAAAATCGAATTTGTAAAACCTTCGGGTAGGGAGGAATCGACAGTTGTACGATTGCAAATTATTTATATAGACTAGAGAAACGAAACGCACTAACAATCGATATAATTTGATAAAACTACACAAATTTCTCAAAATAGTCTATGCTCGATGCTCTATGCTCAACTTGTTGAAGTCTGTTTATACTTTTATTTTTTCTTTGACACTTGTAGATTTACAAATAATGGGACTTGCCATCTAGTGGTACAGTCTTAAAGTAGTATTATCGTGTTTAAAGTGATTGGAAACTTGCGATGAATTGTCATTAATGAGTTCAACTATCCTTTTCAGGTCATTCAATATAAGCTTAACATTTTCAACATAATTGATATGGAAAAATCTCACAAAGTAAGCCAATGAATATGCATACTAAATATTTCAAATGGTCATTTTTCGATCATCAGGACACTGTTGAGTATTTGTGCCAAGAATTTATTGATACACGCACGGACGCCTTTCAGGCACATGTTTATTTACGATTTAGTCATTAGCATAAAGTATGAGCATCCAATAAAGGTACTTTGCTGACTGGGAATAAAATCTAGTCACCGAGCTACGAGATAAACTGACTCGCGCTGCCCCGTGTAAAACTTTTTTATTCGCTCGAAGAATCAAGTGATAATGCTCAAAGTTCGATCAGACGAGATTCACCTTTTAACGATGAATCGCTTAGATGTTATTTTCGCGGACAAATGAATATTGGAGCCAGACGGACAGAAAAGCCTTGTTAATGTTATACCCTTCTCTCTCTCTCTCTCTCTCTCTCTCTCTCTCTACGGTATATAGCTGAGCATTCGAAAAACATGAAGGCGAGTTAAAAACGACAGCCGAGTTATTTCTAACTTAACGACGTCATAAAAAAACGTCGAAATTGGTCTATATGTGCAGAGGGAGAGAGAGAAAGAGGAACGCTCTGAACTTTTATATGATAGCACTTCGAAACGTATAGAGCGATGTAGTCGACGGTCGGAAGACTTGTAAAGATTTTGCGAGTTCACTGGGGGAGGGAGAGAGAGCGGAGTCTTAAAAAAGCTAAAACGTAGCCAGTAAACACCCAAACTTTTATTTTCCAGCCATCAAATAATGTTGACGCGTTGCGGGGGAAGGGGGGTCAGTGAAAGGAAGAAGCGTAGGGTATATAATACCAGTCAATGCGTAAACTTCCGAAAAAAGTGGATACAATCGAGTAATTGCACTTTGCACGACTCCTCTCTACACAGCAGTAGTATCGGCAACAGCTATTATACGCAATTGAATTCGCTCGAATCGCAAAACTTTTTTCTGACGTTGCGCAGTTAACAGTTGTGTCGCGCCGAACTTGTATACATTCCACGAGCGATCGCACGCATAATGAGAATGGAATATCAATTTGATGGATTTTTTGTTGTTACGCGCCGCTACCTCGTATTCTTTGCTGCTACGTATACGCGTGTTCGAATAGAAATTTCGACGCGGTACTTGGCTGGAATATAACACGAGCGCGCGGTTCGTTTGATCGAATTAAGCGTTTTGACGTGGCGCTGCTTTTTTTTCTCATGCTGCAACGATGCAAATATCAAGTATCAACTAGCGTATGCGTATCAAGCGCTTAAACGTATTTTCTTGGAGTTCGCGATTCGAGTGCGTTTGAAAAAGCTTTTAGCGCGCGCAATACGGAGCGAGCGAGCGAGCGAAAAGGTGGAGGATCGTCAAGGGGATTCTATACGTGCTCAAAGATTTTCTTAAACATCAAGCTTGGGTAAGAATAAAACTTTTGAGCGCTTTCGAAAGAAAATGCTCGACTTGTTAACCAAATAAATATTGCCACAAAGGTGGAGAAGGAATCAAAGCTTGCGCGCGTGGGCGAGGTAGTTTCATTTCTTGTCAGCGGCCCAAGTGGATCAATTATATACTTTTGACGGTGCAGAGGGGGCAGAGGAGGTACGAGAGAGAAAAAAAAAATAAAGTCGAAGAAGATGCCAATATAGTTTTTCTTTTTACGCAGCGAAACTCGTTGACAAAGTTTCGATTCTTCTTAACTGGCGCACGAGGAAGGAGCTTTTTAATGACGAAATACTTTTGCTCATCTTACGACTGCCGAGAAACGTGTTTACTCTACTCGATTCGAGGAAATTTTATGAGCAATCGAGACGTCTGAAAGATTGAAGAGTGGTTTTTTTTTCTCGCCGGCCAGCTGCGTATACGTAAAAGTGAATGCGGCAATTGTATAAGCTACACGAGCAAGTGCATCCGTTACCGAGCACTTATAAATTGAATTTGCCTGTAGTTCGCGGGTACAGCATTTCGGGGCGCAAAGCGTCTTTCTCACTTACAGTCGCCACAATCGCGCGCACACACACACACACATTTACACTCGTCATTTTCTCGTCAGCTCTCTCAACTGGAGGCAAAGCCGAAAGTGACACATGTATAATACACGCGTATACTCACTGCGCCTGGAGCAATCCGTGTATGGTCGGCGCCAGCACGGGATGCTGGCTGTGCGACTGCATGAGGGCGGCGGGCTGTCGCTGGGCCGCCGCCGCCACGGCCAGTTGCTGCTGCAGCTGTTGCTGCTGCTGACTCACCACGGCTGCCTGGGCCGCCGCCACCGACTGCTGTTGCTGCTGGTGCTGCTGATGCTGCTGATGCTGCTGATGCTGCTGCTGTTGCACCTGCTGCTGTTGCTGGACGGCCGTCTGCGTGGGCGACTGCAGCTGCAGACTCGTCTGCATGAGAGGCGAGGCAGCCGCCGCCGCGCAGGCCGCCACCGCCGCCTGATGCTGCACCTGCTGCTGATGGACCGCCGCTGCCGCCACGGCGGCGGCCGCTTGGCCCGCGGAGCCGACGATCGACACCGCCTGCGACAGCGTGGGCTCCTTGTTCTGAGCGGCTCGGGCTCGCACCAGCAGCGACATGACCGAGCGCTTCGTCGGCGACATGGCTGGACGGCCGCCCGGCAGTAGGGGTCGTTTCCGACCACCTGTGCGTGCACAATGAAAAATTATATTATTATTATTATTATTATTATCAAGTGCTATATAACTGCACTCGTAAGCATCACGTGTATAATGTATATTAGTTATCAACCGGTTAATCGAGCTTGCGACACGATGATCGTCGGAAGTAAAAAAACAAAGGAAAAACCTTCGTGTGCGGATCTGGACTCGAGTACATGACAATTGCAGTGTACAGGATAATAATATGAACTGTACAGAGGGGGTACCTTACGTGCACGTGAAAGAGAGCTGTGAGAGAAACGGTGTCGCGTGGAACTGATGCGTATACCGCGCACTGCACACGCCGTGTACATACATACACACAAATAGAAATCCGCAGAGGCTCTGGCTATGTCATTCGAGGCGCGTAAGTTGCAAGGATTCACGTACACACACATATATAGAGGAACTGGAACGCGACGACGACGACGACGACGTAGTTGTGTATATATCGTGGCGACGACGGCGACAAAGGCCGTTATAATTGGTAATGCTATCGTCACCGATGACACTCGCAATCAAGTCTGCTGCTGCTTCTGTCTCGAGCTTTCGCTCCGATGTGAAAATTGGCTCGCTTCTCGCTCCGCACTGTAAACACACACGGCTTCAATCTGCAGCTCACACACACACACACACTCGCGCACAATCGCACATGACACACGGCAGGACGCAAAGCATATCAGTTCGCTCATACTCCGCAGACGTGTCTCCGTGTGTGTGTGTGCGTGTGCGCGCGCGCGCGCGAGTATACGTATGCAGCTATGTGTAATGTGCATGCATGCGATCTGCACAGGCTGTACATAGCTGTACATAGGCGTATCGCGCGTGCGAGTGTAGTAGTGTGTGTGTGTGTGTGTGTGTGCTCGAGGACGCGCCGCGCACATACCGATGCTTATACGCAGTTCAACGTGTACGTGTGTGTATGCGCTAGAGCTCGCAGGAGCTGAGCGAGAATAATTGGCCCCGCAGTGCGTGTGTGCGCGAGCATGTATACCGTTGTGCTGTTTGTGTGCCATTTGGAGCTGTCAGCGAGGCGAACTTGCGGCTAGAGAGACACGTACACACGTACATACGCACAAACACGCTCAGAGGATCGGGGGTGGCAGGCAGCTGCCTCGGAGCCGTGCATAACGCAGAATCGATCGCATCCGCAAATGAGAGAGAGAGAGAGAGAGAGATAGATAGACAGAGACCAAACGCTGCTAGCAGCTCGTGTCATAATGACGCGTCGTAAATCCGACGACGTTGTATTTTGCTACTTTGGCGCGAGAATCGAGGTAGTTTAAGCTCGTGTTCGACGGCGGGAGGGCCTCCTTTACCTCCCTCCCGCGCGCAAGTGCAAGCACACGATCGTTTGTTAAGTCGCTTTCTATACGTTAGGGCTTTGAGATGCAGCCGCGATTCGCCCGCGTACTACTTTGACGCCTATGTACTAGCTATATACACATACTATAGACTATATATCTATTTAGCTGCAGAGCCGACGTGTAATTTATACACTGGTTGAAACGGTGGCCCGGGCATTTATCCTCTCTCTCTCTCTCTCTCTCTCTCTGAGCCGAGTTCGGAGCTTGAGTCGCAGTTCGAGTTTGAGCCTGTCTCTCCCACGCAGATGCTCGCTGCGTTGAGAAGTATGGGTCATGGCGCGCGTG
>CACVKI010144844.1:7254-32397 GCA_902732785.1 Trichogramma evanescens
ATGGTGCTGATTTATCGATTTTTTTCCATTTTTTGAAGTATTTTTTGACTAGTAAAAAAATACAAATTTATTTCTAAAATATATATGTGAAAGTACATGACTTCGATAGTATTTTGTGAAAATTTCATAAAAAAATTCTCATTATTGGGCCTTTAAAAGCAAATCTACGGAAAATGAAAAAAGAAATGAAAGTTGTCATTTTTCGTGGCCTAGGTGACGAGCTGCAAATACGACCTTAATGTTATTTTTGTGCGCGAAGCCTATGTTATACATTGTTACTAATCTGGATATTACCTGCGTTTTAAACGACTATGCTTATGGAAACACCGATATTTAAAGGCAAAAACGTATACTTCCAGTGTACAGCGACGTTGCAATGCTTATAATGATAATGATATATGGCGTGCAGCAGAGTATTCATAGAAATGGAAATGAACAAATCAACACGCAGGCTAATTCTTTGCCTGAGATTTGGTCATACAGCGGCTAACAATAGCTATAATTAGGACTGTCGATCGTCGTGCATATAGACATTTCTCCTGGAAATCGACGTCGGTCACGAGGTGCATCGACTTATTATCGGCGCTCTAGGTAATTCTATCGTAATTACGACTGTAGCCAGCAGCAGCGCGCGCCTAAGTACGTATACATCATATAGCACACGCGCGCACGATGCTGCACAGGTCCACGTGTGTGCGAGTGTGTGTAGTTATACATACACATACAGACACGACAAGAGCCTTAAAGAGGGCTGATGTGTTCGTAGAATTTACGCCTATGTGTGTGCTGCACGCGGGCACTAGCTAGAGCATCACGAGTGTTTGTGACTGAGATTTCGACAGAGAGGGGTCCGAGTCATCTGCTCGCTTCGTGCGGCTGTACATCGAGCTCTACTGTCTTGACAGATATTTATATATCAAGCTAGGTATATGTACATGGGATTATTGTGAGAGATTGAATGCGGCATGTATACGAAAAATAGTCACGGCACTGATTTATATTCTCTTATTCAAAGTCTCTTTTCATTTTTATTTGACGGATTGAATTTTTACGAGCTTACATGGCAATTGGCTAGAAGCACTCTTCTACGCCTAATATACCCTGTGCGGAAAAGTTTGCTCAAACAGACGAGAAAGATGAATTTAGATTAGAAATTAAATCGAGCGATATTAATATAAGCACGCGTTACCGGGCAACATACCACAATTCGAAAAATTTGAGAGATGTAAACCTCGAGCATTTATAATGTAAGCTCATGTAAATAAGGGCTGCGATTGCTGCCAACTTGAATGAATTTATTCGCATTACTGAAATGCCCATCAAATTTTCGAGTATTTGGTTCTCTGCACTGCGAAATCAGTCAACATAATAAAAACGTGATATTATTCAAATGTACTGCTAACAAGTAGGTTGACAAAGATTAGTCCAAAATAAAATTAAAATGCATTAAAAAACTTCGTAAATATGAAATTTCATCAGAAAATTGTTGACTTCTACAGATATTAATTTAATTAAATATTTTATTAAACAAATTAGTTTACACAGGCACTCTCGCAAGTATTATTAAAATATAAGGTACTGTACCCAGTGGTTAACCACTTTCAACCAGTAAATCACCACTTTTGGACATGCAATAACTATACATTTTTCGTGTTATATGCTAGTTGGTTATGGAAAATAAGATTCATCTTTCACTAAAGAATTGAATAACTCCCATATAAATGTATTTTTAATTATTTTTTTAGACATATTTTCCTAAAAGTTCATTCACTGGGTTGCTCACCCTACAAGAATTTAAACGAGATAAAAATTGTCATGGATAATTTAATAGTGTGTACTTTTTCAACTACTTATTTCCGAATAACTCAACCAATATTCAGCGTGAGAGGTAAAACAGTTTTTTCCAAAGCAACAACTTTTCAAGCTTTTACTATGTCAGATATAAAAAAATGGATTTACGTAAAAATGAGCCTTGAGATAAAAAAGCAGAAAAGGAAAATAACTTGTGGGCCGAGAAGCTGGAAAAAAAGCATCGAAAAATGAACTTCTTGCGCCCACGCAACTATTGCTGCGTACATACATACGCGCACGCGTATATAATAAATATGTTTTACAGTTCCGAAGCAAAGGATGAGGAGGATACAAGGGGTAATGAACGTTGAGAGAAAGAGGGAGAGTAAAGGGTCGGTAATACGAAATGGCTTGGTAAGCGAGCACGAGAGAAAGGGAGATAGGGCGAACCTGAAAGACATCACACGGAGTATACACAAAGCATCTTCGGAATACCAATTAACGTGGATTATGTGTCAAGGCACACGGACACCGACGCACAAGCCACACAACTCCGAAGAGCACGATGTCGCATAAGGGAAATTCGAGCTTTTATATGCGTGCGTGTCCGCGAAGTTTTGCTAAAACTGATGATGGAAATGAACATGTTAACAGTTTGAATTTAAATATTACACTTGTACGTATGATGTAATTTTCATATAAGCAAAAAATTAATATTTTACGTATGAACTTGATATTCGTTGTATTTTCCGCTTTGAATATTTATTTATGTTGCTTCTGCTTGCTGTATCCGAAAAGATTTAAATTTAAATACAACTTGAAAGGGAAAATTATATTGCGTATAACAGCCCTTTTTAAAATTTTAAATAATATCATATGTGCAGCAAGTATGTGAAACTGTAAATTCTGTTATTCATTGCTTTTTGAAATTAAATTACTTAAATCTTTATTTTCAAACGATATTTATTTATTTTTATGACATTTTATAGAATATCAAATATTGAACAGGGTTTTCTGAAAAGTTCTTAATAGATTGATATTTGTGAAAAAGTGAGGCGCACAATAAATAGGCGAAAAAAATGTTAGAATTACAGAATTTCGAATAAAAAATGTTTTAGGATCCGTTTGTAAATAATACAAGAGATATTTTTTACAAAAAGCATGTAAATTGCATTAATAAGTGTGTATGCATAGTTAGTGCGTATAAGTATAAAAAGACCAACGTCTGGCGACTTACTCCCAAACCCCAAACTTATTTCCCCTTTACACGAAGCTCCACCATCTTCTCGACTTTACTGCTACACGTCTTCTCTCTCGCTCTCTTGTTTTCTCTCTCGCTCCTTCTGTCTGACGTTTATGCACGAAAAATCTATAAACCTCTACTTTCTTAGCGTTTGAGTCCGCCTGAGGGATGAAATTAGAAAAGGTCCTTCACTTTTATTTTTTCTTCAAATAGCATTAGCGGTCAACTCGTTTTTATTAAAACTTTCGAATACATTGCAGCTGCCAAGTTGATCTGCGTGTGTCTTTCAAATATTTTGTAAAGGTACAACTAGAAAAAATTCCCCTGAGATGTTCATTCGATACATATCGCAAATAAATCAAGATTCAAATTACATGTTGATATTTGTTCAAGTATTCATCCATTTACTAATATTCGTTTTCTCTGGGCTTTTCCCAAAACTCAAAGCTTTGATTCAGGTATAACATTTCGATCAGCAATAAATCATTCATTCTAGAAAATGAATGGTTATAAAGCCTCTGTTACCTTTGAAATTGTTGAAACACTTAAATCTTCATCGTAAATTAGGATAACATGTCAAAATGGCTAATTAAATAGATTGTCCAAAAAGCGATTTGAATGAAAATACGAAACAATTGAGTAATTTGTTGAACTAAAGTTATTTTTCATATTAAAAGAAAATAAATAAGTGCAATAAAAAATTTTGATCGTATTATTTAGTTTAATGAAATAAAGAAAAAGTATTAAAGAGGAAAGAATGGAAAAAGAAACATTTGAAAAAGGTCGAGAAAAAGATTATCGAAGTGTGCGTAAAAATATATGCATACCCATTATATACATGCAAGCGCGTCCGCGACGATGGTCAAAAAGTTTATACATATATATATTAGTGGCAGTGCTATGGTTATAGTAGCAGTAACAGTAGTGGTAGAAGTAGTTGATGCAGTATTATAAACGAAAAGGACTGAGAGTGTGTGAGAGTGTGTGGGAGAGAGGTGGAGAGAATTGACAGAAGGGATGGGTTGCCATGGATACGGATATATAGTAGCGCTCGCCCGAGAACAGTTTGCCCCTCACCCTCTCCTGCGCGCGCGATACATGTGCACACGTACGCGGCTACCGGCGCACACGCACAGACAGTCTTACACCCATAGCAAAGTTTGTTTGCAAAAGAGAAATACGCTAATCGTATCTGTGTAAAGTGTTGCACGAAAATGATGACTGCATCGATCCATGATTAGCAGGTATTGTCGTTGCAGTGATTTATCAATTCCAATATGCATTCCAAGCGACCAATAAAAAAAATTGATGAAGATGTTATTGAATCTACTTCCGATCTTTTCCATCATACTATTCAACTAACGACGGAGGATAGAGTTTACACGCTTCTAAATTCGGTAACGGGCAGATTGAATGAATTTCAATTTTATCACATTCGTGTGATTAAATGATTGAAAATTACATCATAATGAAATCATGAGGTACGTGAGAAATTCTTCCAACGTTATTGTCTAATATTCCTGAATAGTGCATCTTGGCAGAGTTCTCAAGAATATTAGGAATAGTAGAATGAACGGTACTTGATAGATAATGGCACTAGTATGTGTGTACTGCGCCAGGTTTACGCTCCACACACCGAGGAAGCCGGGAAATCGAAGGGGTCGTCTTATATTATTCGGCGATTGTCTCGGGTGAACTCCCCGGAGAATCTCGTGTCACCCGAACAGACTCAAGCCAAGCGTCCTACTATTATGTATATACATGCAGCCCGTCGCGTACCATATTTTCAGCAAAAGACAGGATTATCCTCGTTTTTTCGCGTATCCAATAATGTCGTAAATATTTCAGATTTGCAGATTTCTTCTTACAAGCGGCTATTTTTTTATTTGACCATTGAAAGAGTGAACTTCATAAAAGATTCAGCTTTGTAATGTTAATTGATACTTACTCATTGTTTGGTGGTATACGAATGTCGTATCACTTTACACGCAATGTAGCTAATGATATATAATTCATGAAAAATGATACTTTTTCGTAAAATAATATTTAATTGCGATGCTTTATTTTTTATTTGTGCTATTTTCAAAACACGACGAATGTATCTTCAAAATATATTTATTTACTTTACGCTAATTTCAGAATCTCGATGTTATTCTATTCTTCAGAGAAAAAGGGGATGAATCTAATTGGAGGTCATGATTTTCCTTCCTTTGACTCGAGCCAACGAATATAATATTTCATATATAATTTTGAATCTTCGAGACATAATTAAACGTTGTAAAAAACTACCTCAAACGTTTAATTACACTGTATTTCCAACTATAATTCATTTAACTATATTTACGCGGATAAATGAATCGAGATTTAAAACTTTTTTAATTAAACAAGTCAACATGTTGTATAGGAGAAATAAATTGAGCAGCTCTTTCTTTATTTTCTAGCTTAATAGTAATTCCTTTTATAAAATGTAGACAAAGCCGTTGTATATAATTTCCATCTCCCAGAAAATAATATGGTTTAATTATTTATTTTTAATAAAGCTCCAACAACATCTTAATATCTTGTAAAATAAATAATTAAATAATTTAATACACGTCGCGTGCGTATGAGCAGGACAATTAACTAAAAGGTTAATATAATTTGAAAACATTTCGTTTCGTACGTCATTACCATGATTTTAAAATTGGTGCAGCTGGCATTTCAAAAAGTTCGCTAAATGTTGGAAAAATGCGGATAAAATGAAATGAAATAAAACAGAACTTGGAGAGTTAGATGTGTATAAATAATATATGCCTGTATGGTCACGCAGACACGTACACGCATACAGTATAGAGGTGGAGTGAATCACGCACGATGCACTTGCAGAAGGTAGCAGAGATATATGAAATGTTGAAATATGAAATGTGTTGAATTGGTTCGCAAAGACCCTTTGCCATTCTATACACTTGTGTCTACATATATGTGCTTTTACATTTTGATTCGTCAATATGTGTAAGTCTATTTACTTCGAAAACTAGTTTCCGCACAGAATTATATAACACCCCTTTTTTATAATGCTTAGTAAGCACTTTTATGTTCTAGCTTTCGAACATTTTGTGAATATACTTATACTCCTTTTTCCTTAATTTTTTCTACTGTTCCCGCTATGTTTACATATAGGCAGAAATATATATATAGATATTGGACCATAGATATATACGGGGGTGAACGAGGGGGCAGTTTTGTGGGAGTGAAGTGAGGCGTGAATGCGATGATGTATATATCTATACAGAATTAAGAGACTGGGATATCGAGTTTTTCGTTATACACGATGTTCTGATTGCGAGAAAGGTATATAACAGGGAAAAGTGGTTTTCTGCTTATTAATCGCTAATTTATCTCCTCCAAGCACTGATTGAAAATGAGGGAAATCCAAAATATCGTTACAATTTGATTTTTTTTTGTTTTATGTAATAAAATTTAACGATACTACTAATAGCTTGTAAGGTACGTTTACAGAGTTAGAATAAATACATCACTGGGAAATAAAAATAATTTTGTAATTAAAACAATATTCTATTTCGACAATATTAAATGATCGATTGTGGTTTTCTGCAATTATTAGGCAAATTTCTGTGAAAACTTTGGCCGCAGATGTGGCGTGAGTCGTCATGCGCAGTAATCATTTCGATACACGCATAGTTATTCTGCTTTCTGCTGCATATATTACTGCTGTGTATACTGAGAGTTGCAATAATATTATAAATATTTTCTCAATAAAAAGTAACGTCATGCGGTGTAAGGTTGAAAATTGTCAAGGGCTAACGAAATTTAAATTTCCAAAAAATGCAGATCTGAGAAACAAGTGGCTTAATGCTATTCGAAGACCAAATTTGAAAGTAAAGCCGAATCATGGGTTATGTCAAAAACTTCAATTTGTTTTGACATTTTAAAATACGAGCTCTTTTAGGCCTCACGAAAAACGCGTATTTGCGCATGACGACTCACGCCGCATCTGCCGCCTAGCGGCAAAAGTTTTCACAGAAATTTGCCTAATAAGGACATGCAAAAATTTTAATATTTCTGTATTTTTCATGAACGACTGTCACGTGCTTTCACCTAATATAAACAAGAAAATTCTCTTTTGCCGTAGCAATAAGTAAATAGTCCACCGTAGTTAACTGATTTTCTCCCCATTTCTATATTATGTGTTATACATACATGAGTTAATACTCTTTCATTTTGGTGCAGTACCTTATAATGCTCGGAAAAGGAAGTACAACTGAACAAGTCCTGCGCATGTATATATATATATCTATCAGTGATACGAAGTTTGAGAAAATTATACTATGAAAAAAAAGCTCGAGTCAGTAAATACGTACGTATGTAGTATAAAGCTATAGTACAAGTGTAGAGAAGATTAAAAATAAATTGAACAAAGCTTGCGATGCGATAGCGCGCGAAAATTATTGGATGGAACCAAAAGAAAGATCTAAAGACAGAGAACTTGATGGTAATATTTCGAGTGCCGTTAACAACTAAGTTTTAATTTATTCTCTAGTTCTTCGTTCGATTAAAACTTTGGCGAATTCAAATAATTTTCAGATAATACTTACGCTTTTTATATTTCATTGAAAAATTTTAGATTGATCGATATGCTTACCTGAAACAAGAAAAAATCAATAAATATTTTTAATAAAGAATTATTCTAATTAAAATCTTGATGTAATTTCAGAACATATTTATCTATGAAGGATAATAGTATAACTGAATCAAACAGTTTATTGGAACACAAGTAAAAAAAAACTTAAAGTTTAGCATTACAATAAAACATACGGGCGCAATGGTCCATATAAAAATCGATATTCAACGACGCGAGTTGAAAGTTTGGGTGGTTAGCCATAGAAGCAATCCAATGTATAACTTTGAGACGGGGGAAAAACACTGAGAGTTATTTTAATTAATCGTGTAGTTTTTTCCATAAGTTCTCATTTATCTGAAAAATCTTGGCAAATATTTTCCGTTGGTTAAAAAATGTAAAATAATGGACTGATTCAACATAAAATCAAATGGATAAATTTCAGCAATGTACACGGCATTTATACCCGGGGTATTCAACTTGCTCCCCGGACAGTGCTAAATCGCCGTGCAATGCAATAAAAATAACAGCAGCTATCTTCCGTTCGAAAGAGACTGCAGCATACAGACGACTAGAATAGAAGGAAAGATACGCCGTGTGTGTGCTCGCTCAGTCGCGCGCGCGCATGCGAACGTAGAAATAAAAAGAGTGAAAATAAAATGCAAAACATTATGTATGTGTGTGCTCGCGGGGCTTTTTGAAATTCAACACACGCGATTTTCTACTCGTTTAATCACGTGACACATACGCGACTATAGCGTATAACTACACATTCGCTGTATGGCTCGATGTTTCCGCTGTTGTAGTCAATTACGCATCCTCGCGGTTACCTCGAGTATACATACACGGGCACGAGGCCCTGTGCACATCGTCGTGCGTATTATATACGCACTACTTTAGCCAAGAGTACATTGCCTCATGCGTATACATTTATAACCGTCCCTTATTACAATTTAGCACATATAATCTTTACTAAAACTGCAAATGTTATGCTTCTAATCGCGTCGTTACAACAATAAACTGGATCATTTCTAGTAGCGAGTTTTCAATTTTCACCAGTCATTTGCCAGGACCTAACTTTTAAATCAATTTAGCTCCATTAATATTTAATTATTTAAAGCATAATATGTATCTTATTATAAAGCCCTTATATTCTATGCCATTTTTTTCCTAACTAAAAAGTAAAAAGATCATACGGTTTGGCTTACGAATAGAGCAAGAAATTTATAAAAATATGTTTTCCAAACGTAATGAGACGTATTATTAGGACGTCGATATCACGTTGCCTTTGCACACGCAGAATAATGGACGTAGGCATATTACGCACCGGATCTCACATCCGTGTATCCACAGCAAAACGAAAAATGTCAACGAAAAATGCAAAATATGCGCGCAAAAAACTCGTTGGAGTATTGCATTACTAATACAGAAATGACAATATGTAAATCCTAAAAAAATAACGGCCCAATTCGGGTGAGCAAAGAAAAATCCAAATGGCCTCGGTACAAGAGCCACGGCAGCTCCTTGGATGTGCGTGGAAAATAGTAGCCAGATAAAAAAGTAAGCTTCCATAAGCGATAGTCGTCGTACGGCCGTTACTCGCATAGTCGAGCGGAAGGTTTTCTTGAAAAAGAGATGTTATTGGATGCGGGTCACCTTCGAAAGCTGATTTGTTATGCTGCGTACTCGATTGAACTTCCACGTAATGAAAAAATAAATGTTATTTTTGCTCTTTTTGTACTAAGAAATATCTGCATTAGTTTTGCGAGTCCAAGCGTAATAATGGTTAGAGACAATTAAGCAGAGCTCTTAAAAACGTCGGAATGTCATAAGGAAGCTTAATTAGGAAGTGCTCTATCATAAGAATAAGCTATTATAATTGCCAACTGCATGCATGTATATTCTAAATAAATAAATGTTTAGCATTATCGCGAGGTGTTTCTGGTTTTTTGCTAACATCTCTCTTTCTCTCTTTTTCTCACTGCTTTAGTTCGTGTCACGGTGCACTCTTGAGCTTAATTAGAAATGCCGGGGTCTAGGTACTCGGGCAAGCTCGGTACACACACGCTCGTTATTACGCGACTCCACGACGACGATGAGATCGTATACTGAATAAAAATCGCGCTCACAAAAGACTCGTTCCTGTCCCTCTCTCTCTCTTTCTCCTCTATCTTTCTCTCTCTATACGCTAGCGCATACATACACATAATATTCAAGCATCCAAGTGTGAACGTTATACATATAAATGTGAGCATACGTGTACATAAGTTCATGTAAGTGCTGGGCGTGAAAAATGGAAAGTATTATTTTCAAACGGCGGTATATGCAAGCGTCGGTTTGTGGCTAAGGGTTTGCGAATTTCTGCGTGCGGATATTCGTGTACGATGCTAGAATCGAATATATAAGTACGTATCTGTGTTATACGCACATTTAGCGATGTCTTTCTCTGAATAATAAAATGAAATTAAAATGGAATTAATTTACGAGCACGATGATAAATGCAATTTGTAAATTAAGAAAAATTCTTTTATTCACTCGTGCCTCCACAAAGTAGATTAACATAAATAGTTTTTATATGCTTGAAGTACAGGTGGTTAAATTATAACTAAAAACGTGTGCATTCAAGTCTAGTCGAGTTATAAAGCGTATTCATAGCAATAAAATAGAATAGGTGCGAAAGTTGTAGCTAATAAAAATGAAAAGATGCGCGGATTTTTGAAGGAAATCTCGAGCACGCGTGGGTATTCACATGGAGGTGTATGTATGTATACGCGTAAAAGCAGCGTGCGGTATATAATCTGCGACGGCGCTTGGCAAGTTATTAGCACTTGATGTGGTATAATCTCCGAAGCTTTCGCGTGTCTAAGCAACGTGCTCATATATTACATATAAAATTGTTATGAGTTACATACTACTATTACTACTACTACTAAAGACATAGAGCAGCATACGGCGTTTATGTGTGTACGTGTACTCGAACTGCACATAGAATGACGAACAGATGGTACAGTACTTTTTGTTTGTTTTGAATGCGGGCCAGTTGTCGGGTGCGATGACTGCTGCAGGGCTCGAAAGAGATGCAAAGTAAAAGAGAGTGTGGCGATGAAGGAAGCAGATTGATTGAATTTCAGGCAGATTTAAAAGGTGGCAGCTTGAATAATGTGCGGGTGCATACACAACCCATCATTATCTTTAAAAGGTAAACCTCGTCATTTTTTTTCTTCCAAGACTTTTTTATACGCAATTATATTTTTCCCGCGCAATGCATGGGCAATGCAAAATGCTTTGATCACTGGTGGTTTCTATTAAAATTTCTAAAAATGAATTTATAGTTAAATTTTTTCTGGATGTGTCGCATCACTCGACTGCAATAGTGCACCTCCCAAGTTGTCGAGAACAACCTAGTTGAACACGTTGATAAATATGTAGACCTGTGTAGCAGCAATAGGTATATATATATATATATTATATGCACGTAAGTATGTAAGGGCAAAACAATACAAAGCAATCAATTGGCGTTAGCTAGCGTTCAAGCCAGCCCAAAATCTCGGAGCGTACTTCAAGGGAGTCGAGCTATATAGAGTATATATCGCATCAAAGCACGCACATAGCAGAAACTCTCAGAAACACACCATGAGAGAGAAAGAGAGAGAGAGAGCGTGAATACTGCTGGGTAATGTGTGCGGTAATGGTATATATAGGTATATTTAGGGAGAAACTGCTCTGGCACATTGTGACGTGCACATGTATATACAGCAGTAAGCAGCAATGTCGCAGTCCGCTCAGGATAAACGAAAACTTCCAAGTTCTCATCCGCCTTTGCTTTTAGGTATATAGGCATTACGACAAACGGCCTCTCTTTCTCTCAGGCTGTGGGCACCCACGTCGCCGTCCATTATTATACGGATAGAGATGGTTTCTATTCATCGTGACTCCGAGAAAGAGAAATAAGCTTGCGATTGAATCGGTGAAAACGCGTCATATTTTTTTTTCGCCCGTCCTTTTTAAACTTCAATTACCGATAAATCTTGCTTCACTAGGTACGAATATAAGCAGGTGACGACATCGAGCATCTTCAAACTGCACCAGAGACATTACTCAAATTAGTTTTGTCGATATTTCGAGAGAAGAAAAGCCCGTGCAGATATTTCAAGATTCATAGGTATATGAACGTATTTATTCAAACTGGGTGGGTTTGAAAATCAGTGATATGCTCAAATTAGAATTAATAATTCTCGTGATCGATTGGAAAAATTCATACCTACGTATTTTTATTTTTGAAAGACGCTGCTTTGCCAAGCAATCAACACTTTGAGGTAGAATAGTCCAAACGATCAAAATTGGCTCGTAAAATAAGAATGACAAGCTCGCACAAGCATCAAGTGAAAGAAGAGAACCAATGTTAAATGTGTATATACACCACCCTTCGTCAATCTGTGTAGCTCACGGAGTCCAATCTAACATCGGATCGATTAATCGTAGATAAAAACTCGGGCGTAGCGACTTTATACACGAATACGTGTAATATCGAATCATAAAAGTAAAAAGCAAAGCACAGAAATATGCTCGACGCTCTTCTGCCGAAGAGAATAGATCGAACAGGGAAAAATATATATAAACGAAATATTGGGCGCGTGTGTGTAACCTTGCGCACAAACACAAACACCCAATCACACACACACACACACACCTCCATATACAGAGTCAGACTCGTGCGCCTGACTTTCTCTTGCCTCAGTCTCTCATGCAGTGCTGGCTAATTTTATATGAACCGTTGTATGTTTGGTTCGCTGACCGTTTACGATAGCTATATAAAAGAGCCGTATTCATGTTTGCGCACGAGTGTAACCACCTTGAGGCTTGACTTATACGCATAACTATATACATATACACGTGCAATTCTCTGACGCCCTGTGTCATCCGTAATACTGTATCTCCCTCTACCTCTCTCTCTCTTTCTCCCTTGTTCTCCTTCCACCAGCGCAATGCGACGTCATTAACGTCGCCGTTGTCTTTGAGTGAACGGCTGTATCTCCAAACTTTTAAACCCACCGATCGTCGTCCGAAGCAATTTAAGGGTTTATATAATTTTGAAAATGAAACGAAAGTTTGATAGATGTGGCGTTATGAAGATATATCCAATGTTGTAACTGAATTTTGTTGATAAATGCTCGTAAAGTACGAGGAGGAGGATTGATAGGTGTAGGTGTACCCAGCAAATGCATGCGGCCGTGATCAGACACCTTGCTTTTGAAAAACTGCCATGATAAAATGGGCTAATTGTCGCTTTCTGACCCATTTGTGCCCGCGCAAATGTCACTAATGCACACAACACTTTAACGGAATGAAATAATATCGCTCTTACTCAATCATATTAACGATAGAAACTAGATTATTCAAGAAGTTATTCGATCGAGAAAGCCCCATAAGTCAGGGCATTTGTGAGTCTTCTACGTACGTATATAACTTTGAAAGCTTAGCATATTGTATGCCAAAGTAACCTATAAAACGAGGAAAATTTTCGTTTAGCTCTTTGGAAATTATTTATCAAGTAAGGGTGTAAATTTCAAGTTTCTAGTACTAAACTATAATCGAAATTTAGTGACATTGGAAGCATAAAATGATAATATGAAATTTATTAAAAACTTTATACGGAAAACTGGGACGTTTCAAAGTTGATAATCCAGAAATTTCAATTTAGTTTTAATAATAAACAAAATATAACTTTTTAATTCAGCGAGGAAACTTTTACTCGTTGGAAATTAAGAACATTTTTTAACAGATTCTGGGCTTGCGATTTTCTGAAGTTCAAGTTGTAAGAAAGTTTGGACATTTTTATTAAAAAATAATAGCTATCAAATTGACTAATTTAATTATCAAAACTGTCCGCATAATTGTGCGATTATAATCAACTTTACTTTTTCAATCGAAAAAATGCCTACTCATTAAAGCATCCCAGATGCAAAACTAATTTAAAATAAATAAATCTAAAAAGTTCATTGCATCGTAGTTGGATTCATTGAGCTATTAATAATAAAACGAAATGTGCGGCTGATTCGTTAATCGAGTGACACATAGGTACAATGAGCGGCTGCTGCTACTATTTTTGTACCCTCCTTGAAGGGAAAAAAAGTTTGAAGGGTGGTAATAATTCGCGAGATTCAGGCGTCGGATGCTATGGTGTAGAGCTTCGTGCATGCGCGCAACAAAAACCAATAACACCGAGTTTCTCCCCACATATATATCCGTTTGTACAGAGGTTAGGAAGGAAGGCAAGGGGAGAGGGTGGGGAGCGCAGGGGTGGCGGAGGCAAACACTAGCTCTCGACGCAGGGGCAAATACGCCAGGATACGAACTTGCTCGACTCACTCACTCGCACTCGCACACTTGTGTTATTATCCCTTAACTCGATGCTATCCGCTTTTAGCTTCCGGATGTTTTCTTATGATTTTAGTTTCGATGGCAAAGTCTATGATATATGTATATCCTGAAAATAGTTACTTTTGTTATTTCAAAGACAAAAATGTGTCTTATGCACCACTGAATTTATATTTTCAATTAAAATGCGCAATAGCCGTGTTATATATTTACATTTATTAATAGGTTCTACGAACTACTTAATTTAATAACAATTCTTTTTTCATCTACTTGACGCTTTATTGATAACTTTTTTGTTAGCACGCAAATTGTTAGCAACAATTTTAATGAAATTTCATCTAGCTAGAGGCACTGTTTGAGCGTGAATTTATCAAGAAATTATAAAAAAAGTCAATATTGTTTTCCCTCATTTTTTTGCATTTTAGACGTCTTTTTCCAATTTAAAATGTATGTATATTTAAATTTAAATAAAAATATTCACTTTTGAATGATGACTTTACTTTTTTCAAGTTCAAAACTTTAAAAAATGTAATTCAATTCAATATTTTTGTCGTTATTTTAATCTGCTCTTTGTTGTTCTTCTTTTTTTGGGTATTTATTCTTTGCACTTGACGAGTTCAGTGATCGTTTCGCCCAAACTATGCACTCGCAGCTTTGCCTAACCTTTAATTATTCATGTTTCAGTTCGTCTCTTGATGTTGTATGCTGTGCCAGTAATCACGGCATCGAGCCCGGCTCTATCAATGCTCCACGCATTAGTTACGCGCAACAACGCTTTAATGTTATAAATTAAAAATTGTAAAAGAGAAAAAAACTGAAATTCGCTCATAACTAAATCGTATCTGTTATTTCGATTACTAATAAACGTCGAAAATAATTTTGCTTTGAATTCTCGGGTGCACTTTTACGACTTTAAAGCGCTCTGGCATAAATTTAATTTCTGCGCAGTTATTTGATGACACTCGTAGAGGTAAATTAGTATTTTTCCAGTCTCGTTCGAGTCCGCTAAAACGTATTATATACGTACATGTCAAAGTGGAATTTGCGAAATTATTAGCAAATAACTGAAATTTCTCAATTAATTTTAATTTCAATTAATTCCCGCACGCAATAACAAATTGTTTCTCCGGTATAGGCATACCGATACATAAGTATTCGCGCGCCTGAAAGCTTTACGGCATTTAAAATTCAAATGATTAAAATTGCAAAATTTGAACAAGTTATCGATAATTAATTACCCATAATATTTAAACTTTTATAATGAATTCCTCTGAAGTACATAAGGGAATGACGAAACATTTTCAAAAACTTTAAGTTTATTTTAGGTGCCACCTAAAGTGATATCTTGGGGAAAAAACCATATTGAATGGAGAGAAAAGTTTAATGTATCAGTGAGGTTTCATCTCGCACCTTTATTGTCGTTCCCCTTACTGTGTGTCTCTAACGAGTACAGACTACATTTTGAGCTACATTGCTTGAGGGGGGCTTCTATCATCATTCTTGCTCACCCGTGTGCTCTCTTTCTTTGCTGCTCTCCCTCACAGTCGTATCCCCTTTTGTATGTTATGTTTTTTTAAGCGCTTATTTTAGTCAAATTTTTGTTTTTTCGAAGCTTTAATATATTGTTGACTATGAATGTTGTAGGGTTACTTTAAAGCGATCAAAACTTATAATGCTTTTTTGACTGCATAGGTAGATTTTTTTTCAATTGAATTATTAGTTATTATTCAAAAAAAGTTAGAACGTAATCTACACCAAGCAGTTGTCAAAAAAATTGATTTTTCCATATTGATCAGAATATTCATTTTCAACTGCAATATTTAATTTTACTTATTTTAATTATTGCTCTCAAAATATCTCTCAACAATTTAGTTCATACTCATGCATCTCCGGGAGTTATTCACTGTCTTTTTTCCTGCTGTCCTTTTTATGCCCCCTTTATCATTATATTCCCTGCTTTCTTTTATATCTCTATTATCCTCGTTTCCTTTGCTATACACATTTACATCACTTATTTTACATTTCACTTCTTACAGAAGCATTACTTTTATATTTGATCCTTTAATATATTAATATATTTTTAACTTTACAGTCATCAATACTTCGCTCAAACTTCATTAGTAATCATTACAAATGAATTCAATAGTTAGTGGTCCACTTTTTTCGAATGTAGTCAAAATATTGTAAAAAAAGTTAAAGAACATTTCATGCATTGCAGAAAAAAATAACGTCACAATATTTGTAAAATTAATAAAAGCTTTCAAATCTTTTCTTCTAAATAAAATTAACACACTCTGACTCTAATACTGAGTAACTTTTCAATTTCCCGAATAGCTTTGAAGTCACTCACGCACATTTTCGCTATTTTTCTCCATCTACATATCCATTGGCCGATCCGTCTATATATTTCGTTTTTCCCTATATAGTACATGGACATGTGCGAAGCTGTACAAGTAGTGGTGACGTATAAATTGTCGATTGCATTTGCTCACCCATGTATATGCTACACGTACACATACAAACGCACGGCAAACCCTTTGTGTATTATAAGCACCCATTGCTTTTTCTCTCGGTCTCTCTTTCCGAACTAGAAGAAGCACGCGGTATTTAATTAATTGCACTATAATCGACAAGCTATAAACAGAAGTCGCAATGTACGCATTTTGATAGTGTCATACTACTTTAATGAACTGAAGTTCGATTTTGTAAAAGACACAGAGAGTCTGAGAGGTAGGGAAGAGAAAAAAGGAAAGAAATAGAGAAGTAGATTCAAGAAATGTTTCGAGAGGCTTTTTAGCAGTAGCTATAGGCCAGCTATATTTTCTGTACGAATCAAGTACTAGAGGACCGTAGACAACGGGAGAAAAAAAGAAAATTGTCTTCCCTGTGTTTATTGAGCTGAAAACTTTAATGAGTTAATTGTTCATTTATTCATTAAAAAAATCCAAATCTGTAAACTTTTAAAGAGCTTGTTTAAATTATATATAATTTTTCCCTACAACATAGTATGCATTTTTAAAACTTTGCACCAAATAGTCAGCAATCGTTTTTGAGTAAAACGAAATTTTAATCTCATTATGTTTTCCTAGGTAAATTTTCAACGTATTTTTCAGCGAGTCAGAAAATACATTAGCATAACTTTATCAAACGCAAATGTAGCACAAAAGAGGAGTAGAAAGTATTTTTGCTCGAAGCGAATATCATTCAAAATTCTCTCAATACTTTTCGCTGCACGTACTCGGGAATGTTTGAAAATTTCATCTTTAGTCATAGTTACAAAATATCAATTTTACTACATCGTCGATTCCTTTTTTCAACAATATCTCGTCTCATTATTTATTGAAATTTTTTTATTTCTATCAACTCAAGTGAATAAAAGCAAATTAGAGGGTATGATGAAATTGTTATTGAAAAGTAAGAGAGTAAAAAAGAGCAGTTCTAAATAAAGTATTACTTTTAGATTAAGTACTTTCAATAGTTCGTGAAAATCACATTCCATACTGGCAAGTTTTCTCGTTATTTCAATTTGGACATTTGTACTCATAAGAGACACAGGTAATAGATAATGGTCAGACACTTTTGTATGGCTAAATTTTCGACGATTGTCGAGAAAAGAATTAAAAGAAAAAAATTTTTATGCACACAAGGCTTGTGCACGATCGATGCGACTTTCTGCCAAATTTACGAGAAACATCACGCGGAGAAAAACATTTGCCTTCTTGCTCCTCCCGTTCTCTCTTTCTCCATCCTCTTTACTTCTCTATATTCTCTCTAACGTATACACAAAGGATTTATCGGTGATACTTTGAATGCGAGATTTTTCCCTTTGAAAGACGTGTACGATGGGACAAAGGTTACTACGAAATAGATTTGCATATTTTTACGCGAAAGCAAAAGCTACAGTAGAAAATTGATTGTTCCCTCGATTCGATTGATTTTTTTTTCATTTGTAATATCTTTTTGAGTGATTTGTTATTTTTCGCCTCGATTCTTTTGTCAAAGAGTTACAAAGCTCGGGCAAAAACAAAAGACAAACTCGTTATGCGCGGAAAAAACTTTTTGCGATAACATATTGGATGAAAGCTTTTAAATTTTTTCAGCGTTTCGAGTGGTTATGTAGTCTATTGGGAACGTTCTGAATACACGACGGGCCCACTCGGCGCTATTTTCTTTGAGTGCATTCACCTTTGTCGGAGCATCTTGCGCTACAGCCTCGACAACCTATATCAACGTGCACCACCGCTACTGTTGCCGCTTGTTCTACTCGGGCTATGCTTCCTGAGTTCTTCTTCGCACAGTTTTATTTAGAAACTCGTGCTATGGTACTTTTGCGCACACATGCACCTCTGCTGGTTTTAGACTTTTTTAAACTATGAAACGCCTCCACCGCATGGCTTACTTTTTTTAAGTATATTTCTTGGCAAAAGGGTATTACACAATGTATACGAATAAGCAACTTTTGGACTTTTATCAAAATTTATTTTCAATTGCATAAATAAAAAAATAGCAATGTTTACTATATTCGAATCACTTGGAAAATTTGATTACGACTATAAATTTTTTAATGTATTCATGAGAAAATTGCTATAACGTGGTGTATACATTTTTCACATATGCATACGAACATATATTATGATCGAACAGGCCCCTTTGGCACTCTATATAGACAAGTAGATATTTGATGACTGACGCGGAGTGTGCAGAGCTCCCTCGAGAAAGCAAAATTGAAATCGCGCCCTCGAGGCCTCAAACACACACACACACACACACACACACACACACACACACACACACACACACACACACACACACACACACACACAATTCTTTTTCCTTCAATTCCCTTTTTTACGCGACTAAAAAATAATCCGTTGAGAAAATCACAGGCGAAGACAAGTGCTACGTCATGACACCTAGCTTGCACACATTTGGTCGATTTTTCATCTTTGAATTATGAAGAATTTTACGCGTTTATAACAATACAAGCGATTTAATTTTCCTATAAATAGTAAAATAAGATGAATTAATATGGCTTCGAACCTATCGTTCAAGTCACTTTGACGCAAACTTGAAACTGGGTTCGTGAAAATTTAACTGGTTACAGCTTATGCATATTATGTCGTAAAAGCAGCGATATTGACTTTCTATACACAAGCTGAGGTGTATGTAAAGGACACATACTCAATGCGCGACCTCCCATACGTGTTTCAGCATAGTTTGTTCAGGTACTGAACTATCTGTAAATGAAACATTGTTTCATTTTGTCCTCGATCAATACCATTGCCCTCATCAATGTCAAAAAAAGCTTTTATAATTTGTAACTCAATCATGGTAAGAATTTCATAGTCGGTTCTCAAGCGTAAAATGAACTTGGTAATGAAAGTAATTAAAATATTAATTTACGCATGGCAAAAAACCTCGCTGCTACGTGAGCGTCAATTTTCCAAACTGTGCACGTTACATATTATGTTGTCATCGCAACAAGCAAATACACAATGTCATTGTTACCTATATTAACCCTAATATCACTTTGATTGTTCACTGAGTACACATGCCCACAGTGTGAGTTTAGAGAGAGGGGGCTAGCGAGCTGCAGAGAGCAGAAGAGGTGGAAGAGGTTGAAAGGAGGGAAGAGGAATGGAGAAAGCAATCAAATTTTACGGTAATGGTGATGCTGCCGTTGCTACTGCTATACACAAAAGCTTATGGAAATACGACAACGTAGGACGATCGGTTTTGCAAAATTCAATATTATTTTGATCGTTTATTCCCTTTTGTATATATCGATTGCATATGAAAAATACAGGAAGCTCATTATCCTCATTAAACACTTCTCACCAAGCCTTTACTCACAGAGTAAGAACTCGATTACAATATTAAAGAGAGTGAGAGAGAACATTTTTTTGCTCACTCGCGATAATCGAAATACTAATTGCACAATCGGTCGTTTATAATTTATTAGCTAATCAGATTTAAGAATTAATAATTACTTTCCTCGTGACAAGCTTTTACACGTTCAAAAAGCTGCAAGTTTTAGCAGAAATGAAGTAATGAAGTTGTGCTGCGTTAGAGGCTTAGCTTCAGTATCTTTTTTAAACTTCAATTTACCAATCGCATTCGAGCATATTGGTTTTTCTATATTGAAAATAGAGAAACAAAAAAATACCATCAGCACACCAAATCCGTTCGAGTACATTATTCGACAACGAATCATATTTGATCAGGACATAAAGAAGATATGAAAAGGATTAGCAGCTGTGAATTGAACATTTTTACATCAGTTTAACGAGTAGCTTGTACCTTTGGGTTCACAATTTATGGAAAAACTTTTTTGCGCGTACGAAAACTATGAAGCCGTCTCTTTTTGCAGTCGTCGACCTCCCCAGCTTTACAGATATATACATACTCTAAAGCTGAACCATCTTACAAAGGAAACGTCGACTTTTCAACGGTGAAACTGCATGAACGTTATAGCTTGCGAATTTTGTATTTCTTTGCTGCTCAAATTCAAAAGCATATATCCTCAAAATATTATGCTATTGTATGCGTAACACGAGAATTTATGCGAGCAAAAAATTAATTCTATTTCAAATATCAATTAACTCATGTAATTAAATTATATTGATGTGCACTTTAAAGCTATCCATGTTTCTGTTTGAATATTTTTATAGCAGTACGGGACGTTTTGATTAAGCTAAGAGTTTTCGATCACACCGAGATCATTTTTATCGATCGACTGTGCAAGTATGAGCTTAAACCATGTTTGTATGCTACAATGTGCCACGTTACGAAGCTATTTAGTGAAAAAATATTCTTACTAAATTTAATAGACAAAACTCAAAGAAAGAAAACTTGTTCATTTTTTTGTTCTAGATCGAAATTTGTATTTTTATTCAGTACCGCAGGTAAATGTATAGTAATAGGGAACAGCCACGCGCACACATACACAAACACAAAGGCAAGCCATTTTACAACGAGGACGATAATGTAAAAGGGAGTGAAAGAAGAGATGGAGAAAATTCCCGGACGACTAGTGCAAGAGGGGATAGCAGTAGATAAGAGGTTTTCGTTGGAAGCTGCCACGTCGCACCGCTTACTTTTAAAGCTATATACCCGCGCGCGTAACTGGCTACACGAATAATTCCTTTGAAAAATCAGTATTTATATTAAAATTTATAGAAATAAAGAGCTGCTGATTATTGCAGTTATTTTGACGCATATACAGCGATTACAATTATTCTATTGAACTTGAAATTTAGATATTTTATATCAGATAAAAAAATCAGGAAAGCCATAGGACAAGCCAACCTTATTTTACTTGTTAATAAATTAAATATTTTTCATAGTCAAAAAATAGTAGCTATAAAAAGCCGCCTTCGCAAACTGGAAAGATACGTTCATTTCTTTCTTTTTTCCCCTGCTATCAAATGTATATCTTCTACGCACGTAATGTAACGATTTTAAAGCAAAATAACGTGAAATATTGTGCTGCTTGAACGACTGATCTTCTCCGTTATTTATTTATGCTAGAATTTAAGATGACTTGAATTATTTCAAGCTTCGTCGTCATATCGAATTTTGACAAATAATTTTCAAGCGTAACTATGAAAAATAATTATTAAATTTTATTTTATAAGTAGCTTATTTACAGAAAATCTTTTCGAGATGGTTGGAGCCATATAATAAAAAAAAATAAACCTGTAGTGAGCGGAGCATATAACGTACTACTATAATGGGCTTAAGTATAGTAATAAACTAAAGTTAGGTTTGGAGCAAAATCCCAATTTAAGAGCACTTTCCTATTGTTAATAGAACCTACCTACCTACCTACCTGTCTCTCTCTCTCTCCCTCTCCTTCTGCTCACCAAGATGAGGAGTGCAGTACTGAGTACTTGTATATGGTACACTAGAATTTCATGCTCTCGAAAGCGAGTGAGTCGGGTCCTATATATGCATAGGGTTTTTGAAATTTGCATAAATCCACGCGAGTAGAAAATCAAGTTGGCGTAATCCGCGCGTACCAGTTATGGGGCGCTTGGGCGCGACTCTCTCAAGTCTGACACCCAGTCATGTATCTATGTATTTATAAGCCGAGCACGCGCAACTTTGCTATATTAATTTCGGATGATTCGATCGCGCAAAATGATGGAATGACGGTTTCGAAGAAACGTTCATTCCAAGTTGACTATCTTCCTCTTGTTTCTCTTGTTCCTTCTCGCAGCAGGTTGTGCACTGCAGCAATCGCTAAAAGGCCAACGAACCGCAAATTATACGATGCGCATTGTGCGAATTGCGTCGAGAGTCAGAGAGCGCAAGAGAGGGAGAAAAGAGTCAGAGGCGCCCGCCGGTAATTGACAATGACCCTCGATAATGCGTAAATACTATACCCTCGTCGCTGTTGCTGCTCTACTCTGTCGCTCGTCGTGTGCCATTGACGTCCGAGTGTTGCCGTTGCGGCGAGTATTTATAGGATATTCAACACGAGCCATAGCGCACTTAACGCGCGAAGCCCGAACTACATCATGGCCACAGCTATTATTGCGAATTTTTTTGCTTAATCACTTGAATATTATTGTCTCTCATCTCGAAGGATGTAAATTTAAATGAGGCAAGTCAAGCAAAGCGTACGTGACACCGAAAATATCACGTGCGTACAATAACATGTGTGCGCGCCCCAGCGGATAGAAAAAAGATATTTATGGCTTCATACGCTTTTTATTTCACCCTAATACACATGCACACACTCACATACACAACGCACGTAACCCACACCCACGTCCCCTTTCACTTTTCATCTCGCTTCTCATCTATATATCGGCACTGCACGCGCAAGCGCTCGAGCTTTTGTTAAAGCTTGCTTCTCTATCTCCCTCTTCTATGCCGCCGCCACCGCCGCTGCTTCTGCTGCTGCTGATGCTGCTGCTGCTTTTCTCTTTCCACATTTCAGCAAAGTTCAGCACGTCGTTTTCCCCTCTAGCGTAAAGTATCCCTTCTACTTGTTCGCTGGCTCACCCCTCCTCATATTCTCTCTCGCACTTGCTTTCTCATGCGTTTTGCTTCTTGCCGGTTTTATTCTTTCGTTCAGAACAGCGTGTTTACTCGTACATGTAGACTTTGTGAAAGAAAAAAAAGGCTCGTTCGATATAGTTTTTCCAGTTTTTATTCAATCTTTTTCATACACTTTGTCATATTCTTTTGAACTTGTACATTGCTAAGACGTGCTCTTTTCTTATCAGTTTCGAGAAAATCGCTTGGTAAATTTTAAAATTATTCCAACTTTTACTGCAGCCGATACAAGATTTACTTTTAAGCAAAGCTTTGTTTTAATTGAAAATAATGATCCAAGTGACACCTGATGCCTCGTAAAAGTTTACTTGGTTTATATTTCGAGGCTCACGACTAACCAGCAATACGTTCTGCACGTATAAAATAATAATAAATAAAATAATCAACAAATTTTCTCAAAGAAATATTAATCCGTGAAAATATAAACACATTTTTGTATGCGGTGTCACTAGCGAGTCGCTTTTGAGGAAAAAAAAGAACGCCTACATACATTATAAGTTGGGTATTAAAGCGCATCACGTCATCGAGCGGCGCAGCCTTTCGATTTTATGTAGTGGCTCGTAGTTTGTTGTTTATGAGTCGGCGCGCTTACCTATAGTGCGTTTGCACAAAGATTTTTCCAAGCTCAAACTTTTTTTACCTTCATTAACAGCAAGGCATTCACGAGTACGCATGCAAAGCAGTAGGAAAATCAAAATATTTTACTTTACAGCTTGCTGTCTTTTAGTTTGCTTGTTTGTTTCTGTCTTTGCTTCTTTGTCTGTATAATGGGAGAGCTATATATTGTAGCATTTTCTTTCTCTCTCTCTCTCTCCCTCTCTTTCTCTCTTCCAACTCGAACTTTTTTTGTTACTGCTTTGTTTTTTTTTATTTTATCTCTCTTGTAGCATTTATAAGGGCACGACTCGTACGTACGACTGGACAACAATTCTCTTTCTTTCCCAGTACAAGAGAGAAGGATGAGTAAAAGGAAGAGGATGGTTAAGGAGAGCAGCGCATACTATAGATTATATATGTACGAATAGAGAAAGAGACGGTTGTCAAAGTTCAACTTAATGAAATGGGATTAGCTGGAGGAATATCTTTTTCGCGCGAAATTATTAAAGCTCTTGAACGGATTAGTTGTGTATTCACGGGACACAGCTCGAAAATAAAATCGATGATTAAACCCTTGTCTCTTTCTGCGAGTGTAGTTGTTCCGTAGATTTCATCGGTTCGCTCGTTGCTTGTAATCGAGTGGCAATGTCTCAAATGGTTCTAGCAGCGGCGAACAAAAGCCTTAGACAACAACCTTAGAAAGACAACGAGACAAACGCCGTAAAGATAGGCGCGAAGTGAAGAGAAGAAATTGCATCTCTCACGCAGTAGGTCTCGGAAGTGGTTCAAACTATAAATAAAAGTAATTAGCTGCAGCAAGTATGCGCCGCGTCGTCGAGTAGCTTTAACTCGTTTAATACTGCGTATATAATACGGACGAGTTAGCTCACGACAACTACGGTTGCTGCTACAGCCGCCTGTCCGTTTGTACATATGCACGCATACGTGCACGTGCGTATGTACGGTTATGTATCCAATACAGCTCTACGTTCGCAAAGAGCCCGCTGTTACTCGATTCTGTAGCAAGTCGTTGTTGCTTAGGGCTGCCATTGATACTACTTGCTACTGCTTAATTTGAACGCGTCTTTGTTTGTACAGTCGATTATTTGTGGGGCGTAATATACGTTCAAGTGTGAGTTTGCGTCCGTGTCTGAAAGAATACAGTAACTAAGCAATTTAAGAAGGAGGCTGCAAGGAAGAAGAGGGAAAACGAGTATAAACTTGAGCCGCGAGCAAAATGACAGTGATTGATAAAACTACGAGCAGAGTCTATGCGCGTATAAGTGGATAATAAAACGTACTCGCGCGCCCCCACCTATGTATGTGTATGTGCAGCGGTGTATAGTAGCTAGTGTAACCGTAAATTCAACGTCTGTAATTTGCGGCTTTTGCTCTCTGTGTGCATATCTACACTCACACTCACACACACACACACACACACACACACACA